>JACBKR010002291.1:0-36269 GCA_014218235.1 Colocasia esculenta
CTTAGGGTGAAATGGGTCCGAAAGTAAAAATAGATTTTTACATTGGAACAAACGGATCCTAAGACTATGTTTGGTATTTGAATGAATTGGGGATAAAGTGAGGTTATCCTTAAAATTTTGAAGATAACCTCACTCTATTCCCAATCTATCAAAGTATCAAACATAGCCTAACTGTTGACATCTTTCCCAATTTAGAAAGTTTTGATTTTTTATCTATTTATCAAACTTTTCAACAATGATATAAAAGATATATAAATAAAGAATATTCATCTCAACTATAATAAGAGTGGGGTCCATAACTTTTAACGCACTGTAGATCTCACATTGTTGTGCGTGGAGCGGGCACCTACTTCGCACTCCTAAACTTTCTTGAGAAAGTTTGGGCCAAAATATAGTTTAAACTTCTGAGGATACAATTTCCTTTCGTTTATGATACCACCGATGTATAGATCAAGAAACCGGAACTTTTGAGAAACAGGAGGGTTGAAAGCGGAGATGAAAGCTGCAAGCCATCGACGGAGGAGTGGGAAAGGGACGAGTCTTCATACTTGCTGAACTGTGGAGTTTGGAGAGAGGAAAAAATGTGAAGCACACTATAAGAAATAAGATATATATCAGCAGTTTATAGTCGTTGACAATAGATCGAAAACTGTTGATAAAGATTTATGTCAGCGGCCTTCAAACCATTGATAAAGTCGTTGATAATTAGTCGTCGACTAATGTTTGTCAGCAGCCATAATTAACCGTTGACAAATGTTTCATATGTCAGCGGTTAATATCCGATGACATATATTGAACATGTCAATAGATCGTAGCTGTTGACATATAATACATATGTCAGCGGCTTCCTTCAGCCGCTGACAAAAAATTTTTTAAAAGAAAAAAAAACCCTGTTGTCCTCACCCCCCTCCCAGTCGCCTCCTCCGCCCCTACAACCCAGCCCCCTCCCCCAGTCCCAGCGCTACCCCCCACCTCCGTGGTAGAGGCTCAGGTAGCGCAGAAGTACAAGCTCGCCGATGGAATTTGGCAGCAAATCTATACCAGTGTGCCCAGATCCAGCACGCGCAGGTGCGTCAACTTGGCGAAAAGATCATCTGGCAGAGGCTGCACCATGGCTATCCTCGACTCACCCTACAGCGCAAGCATGCACAGCCTCTTGTGCTCTGGGAACCTGTGAATGTTACGAGCTCTTTGTGATAGCACAAAGCCAAATGGCGAGCTCTCTTGGGAACATCACTCAGCAATTTATCCTAGCTCAACACTGATCTGACGCATTCATGCTTGGACACAACTTGTGATACCTCATGCAACAGGTCGGCATCTCATATTTGAGGCACTCTGGGTTTTGGTCCTCGAGATCAGAAGCTTGGAAGAAGGACATCCAGAGGAGTTTTTCGAAGTACCTATTCCCTATGGCCTCCAGCCTCCTCTACCCCATGCACACTATGTAGCCCTGGGCAATCCAGAGCTTGAAGAGCTCGTCTCTGTCGAACTGGTGGCCGGGCGGGAAGAGGGCATAGAAGGTGAAGCACTTCTTAAGGACCGTGCTCGCCGGCGGCATCGTGGAGATGTACTCGAGCAAGGTGTCATCCAGGGAGGTGATGGAGCGGCACCCAGGGTTGTGCATCACCCGCCCGGAGGTCTTCAGCCAGCTGCTGGCGGCACTGGTGGGGCCGAAGGAGAAGCTCCTCCCCGGGGAGAAGTTCTACCTAGTTCCATACACCACCGTGAGGAAGTTGAAGCAGCGGCTGGCGCTACAGCTGCTCCGCCAATCTGGTGTGGAGGACGACGACGTCGAAGGCCATCATCTGGACCTCAAGGCGGCCATGGCTGCGGACAAGGGGGGCTCGGAGCAGGGGGAGGAGATCGACAGGGAGGAGGCGGGACGTGGCAGGTAGTGAGCAAAAACGGAAAGGGGGTGGGCCGGGGCGAGTGGGCGCAAGAAGAAGTTTTAATGAAGTATTTGTCAACGGCTTTTATAGCTGCTGAGAAATGTAACATATGTCAATGGCTACGCATAGCCGTTGACAAATATAAAGAAGGGCGGGAACTATTCCGTCATTTTTTCATCAATATATGTCAATAACTATAGGAGACCGTTGACATATGATGAACATATGTCAACGGCTATTTTTAGCCGTTGACATATGTTAAAGTTATGCCAACAACTCACATTAGCTGAAACATATGTCAATGACTTTAAATAGCCGTTGACATATGTTCATCATGTGTCAACGGTCTCCTGTAGTCGTAGACATATGTTATCTTATGTCAACGACTTTAGTAGCCGTTGATATATGTTACACTTATGTCAACGGAATAAAATAGCCATTGACATATGTTTATCATATATCAACGGCCTACAATAGCCATTGACATATATCTTATATATCAACAGCTATTGTTAGCCACTGACAAAAAGTCGTTGACAAATCACAATTCTCTTGTAGTGGCATTTCGGTATACAAGTATTGGGAACCTCAAGATCAGTGATATCTTTTACCAGTGTTTGATATGGTAAAACAAAATTGTGGTAAACATGGAGAAATTCTGTATGTACTACTTAATTTTTGTATCATAATTTTCACTGTCTATTTGAATATCTTATAATAGGGGAAAAAATTACTTACATGTGGTATACCATAGTGTTCCGTAGTTTTCTATGGAAGATTCTAGATTTTTAAACGCCTTCGGTTAATTGATGTTACTGAAATCTAGATTTGAAGTTCATGTCAACGATGATTTTGGTGGCGAAAATATGTAATAAGGCTAATCTCTATGGATTGGTCAAGCGAATGTTATTGTTCTTCCAGAAACTTTCAGAACTTCCGATGGGTTTTGTTGCCCAATCTTTCTTTTTCTCAATTCACTTTCAGTTGTTAAAATCTTTCACCTATTTCTTTCCCAAAATTAAGTTTAATCCATCCAATTTCCGGAGAATTTTTCTCTTTTTATATTGTTGCGCCTCACTCCCTCTAGTAGCTGAGAAGCAGGGATAAACTAATCGCATGTGAGAGCATATATAGCTAGATAAAACCATCCTAAACTATATGTATGGTGAATATTCAAATGTCTTTTAAAACATATATCTACAAATGATGTCTAATGAGAGATATTAAAACTCTCTTAGAAACAGAAAGGGTGTGCGCATATTTTGCCTGTAGCTTACTTAACCCGACACATTGAACCAACATTCGTGGTCAGAGAGTAGCTAGCTAGAGACATATATATATCGGTCATATATAGGCTTCAGTGTTTCAACCGCCCAATTACAGCCGCCAACCAATGCGGACCCGAAACACATGAAGCCCGCCATTATACCCAGAGCCACTACATCTTCCCAGTCGTCCGGCGGCGAGCCATGTCCGGAGACTTGGCAGTGTTCAATGGAGTTGGTGTTGGCCAGCCACTGCCCACCCTTTGAAGTGACTGAACGGCCCTGGACAACGAGACTGCAGGAGAGGATGCATGATGTCCACTGCTCAGTTGAGTCCTTTTCCCATGCACCCAACAGGACCAGAGATTGCGTTGACTTGTTGGCCAGTGGCCCTGCTTGAGGTGACTGAACCGTGGACTTACGACACAGGAGAAAGCGAGCTGTCCACCCCCGTCTTCAGATGCGGCCGTGGGAGTTTGACCTGTCGGGTAATTCCCAAGTGCATGTTTAATTGTTGTCCAAAAGAAAGATCGCCACCTTCCAAGTCAACAGATTGACCCGAGGGTGTGGAGTGCGCGGGACCGATCAATCACCACAGGGATTGCCGTTCAGTTTGACCTTTGCGGCGGGTTTTGGCTACACTCCAGATCCTACCCTCACTTAAGTATTTGGAGAAGAACTTAATATTCGATTAGTCGGATAAATAACTCTGACTAAAAGTCCGGTTGGCTGCCGGACAAATCAACGAAATATCAAGTATTATATGATAACGATTGTGATGATCGATGAAGCCGCGGCCAATTCACTATATATTAATTGATCTCACGGAGTGGGAGATTTGATTTTGATTGTTTAAGCCGTAGTTGCCTCGTGTTGGAGCTGGAAAAAATAAGCCTCGAAAAGAGTTCCCAAATAAACCTCTCTGACATTCATACTAAGTTGAGTTTGATTAATGAGAGAGAGATGATGATGATGTGCATCCGATGATTTGATAGCGCTAATTGCTCATACATACGACTGTTGATCTCCTTTTTGAATGTTGCATGTTATAGTTGGGGGTAAATTTGTCTGACCAATATGTGCTGTTACAATCAAGTCATTAAATCTGACTTCGGACTTAGTCTCAAGCCTTAACTATTAGGCCGAGCTCGTCAAATTGAAAGTATTTTATGCAAATTTTAGATCTTTTTTAACATTTAACCCAAAAAAGGCTCCTGAGATGACATCGAAACGGGGGTACGTGGTTAAAAGTTAACGTTTGACTTTGACCGAACATGGGCTCTTAGATCTGAACAAGTCAGGTAGAATAGCCCAGTGTTGGAAGTTTTTCACGTCGTGAAGTTATTTGAGGCCTCATAGCAACTGGCTGACATGATTCGAGATTGCGTCATCCACCGCCAAATGATTTCAACTTTCTCAAGTACGGCTGAAGTGGAGTGGGGGATCACCTTCAACCAAGTTAATAGTACTTCTCCAGTACGTAGTAGCCGTCTCGTGCATGGTTGAATTGTGCTGATCACGTTTATCCACAGCTGGATAAATTGACTCAAACATAGCTAGGTATCTAACGCGTTTTGTTTACGTCGTCAGGGACGTGGAAGTTTAGTTTCAGTATATTAATGTTGTTCTTACTCCTTGTAATCAACATATGTTTCTCAAAGTTGTATGACATTATTTATCTCATCGTGGAGCACTTAAAAGGAAGTACCAAAGGTCAATTTTTAATGATTAATACTTTGCTTTCATATAAAGTGGATAGCGGAAATGAGGTAGATTGATGTCTCACCTAGCTCTTCTTCTTTTCACATCACATTATGTGGAACATGACGAGATCATGATAGGACAATAATACTAGCAATAATAATAGGTGGTGATAAATAATCTTGAGAAAGACTTTGTGCACTTTGAGAAAGTGCAAAAGTCCTAGTCATCATGCACTTCTCCCTTCCATTGGTGGAGAAGAGAAGAGAGATCTAGTCATCATGATAATTTCCACCAATGAGAAGGGAGAAGTGCATGATGACTAGGACTTTTGCACTTTCTCAAAGTGCACAAAGTCTTTCTCAATAATCTTAGCTGGCGACAAACAAAATAGTGAAATACAACAACTCCGTATCATTAATTCAATCACATGTCTTATAACGGGATATGAATTACCACAAGAGATTTTTTTTTGAATAATCTTATTTTAATAAATATTTATCTAAATATATCCGGTCCAAATTTAGTTACAAAATTATGTGTCTAACTTGTCACATTTTTTATTTTTTATTTTTTATTTATGACATGTTATCTACCCACTCATAGAGAGAAAAAGAGAGAGGAGTCATTATCTCTAATGCCGGCACCCCACCTCGCCCTTGCGCAATGTCGCCACACAACACCGCTATGGCAAGAGAGAGAAAGAGAAATAGAGAGTGTGTGTGGAGTAATAGAGGGAGAAAGAGAGAGGAGATCTAATTTGGAAGAGAGAGATATTAGAGAGAGATAGTAGAGAGAGAGAGAGAGAGAGAGAGAGAGAGAGAGGTAGTTGGGTTGGGGAGAGAGAAATAGGGGTGGAGAGAAAAAAAGAGAGAAGCAAGGTGGGGGAGAGAGAATAACAAGGGGGGAGAGAGAAGATCATAGTAGAGCAAATTAAGTGGAGTGGGGAGAGACAACTACATTGGGAATCAGTGGGTTAAAGTAAGGTGTTTATGACCTCTAAAAAATCAAAATTTATATATATCTTCATTTAGATTATTTAATTAAAACTTTAAATTTAGGGGTTTAAATTTTTTGCAAAAATAGGATTATGAATCCTCCTGATTTTAGATGAATTTTGACATATATTTTGAAAATTTAAAATTTTAAATCATCTCGTAATTAATTTTCTAATGAAATATAGTGGGGGAGAGAGAAGATTTGTACGAGAGAAGTGAGGTTAGGGGTGTCAAGGCGTAAATTGGCCCAAGTCTAACCCGGTCTCTAAGAGACTGGCCCGGGCTCGGCTCGGCCGGGGCCAAGGCCCGATTTTTGGGAAGCAGGCCTGAATTGGGGCAATTTTTTTTGTAGCTCGACCTAGGCCCAGCCGGGCCCAGCAGCAAGTGCAGCTGCATCGCTGCAGGTGCAACGGTGTCGCGGCAGGTGCAGCGACGACAGTTGTAGAGCGATAGGTGCAGCGTTGCGATTGCAAGGAAGTAGGTGCAACAGCAGTGGCGCAATAACAGGTGCAGCGATGACAATAAGTGCAGTGACGACAATAGGTGTAGCGATGACAACAGGTGTGGGGGCAACAGTTGCAGGGTGGCGTGGCAGCAATGCAGCGGGTTGTCTTGTGCAATAGTGTAGAGGGCGACGGTCGCGACACAACAGCAGTGCAGAAGTGGCGGGGGAGCGTCAGCAGTGCAGAAGCGGCGAGGGAGTGGGGGAGCTTGAAAACCGTGCTGCCAGGCTACCTGAGCCAGGCTGGTTGAAGGTAGAAGTTGGCCCAATCTTAGACAGGCCAGGCTCAATTTAAAAAAAAAAGATGAAAAATTGTGGCCCAAGCCCGTGTTAGACTGGGCCGGGCCACTAGACCTTCGGGTGGCCCGACCCAGTTGACACCCCTAAGTGAGCTGGGGAGAAAAAATTACATTGGGAACTAGTGGGTGAAAGTGCAGTGTCTATGAACCCCTAAAAATCAAAACTTTTGTATATATATATCTTCTTATTTTGATGATTAATTAAAATTCTAAAATTTCTAACTTTTTTTTTAAAATTGGGATTATGAATTCACTTGGTTGTAGATGAATTTTGGCATATACCTTGAAATTTGAAAAATTAAAATCATCTCATAATTAATTTTCTAATGAGATAGTATATATTGATTACATTATTTTGCTCCACGTTATACTATTTAACCCATTTACCCTCTAGATTACACTATTTTACTCTAGGTTACACTATTGAACTCCAAAGTATACTATTTTGCTCTAAATTACACTATTTGGCTCCATATTGTACTATTTTACTCCAAATTACACTATTTGACTCATTTACATAATTTGGCTCCAGATTACACTATTTGGCTCCAGATTATACTATTTACTTCAAGTTACACTATTGACTAATTTACATAGTTTGGCTCCAGATTATAGTGTTTTGCTCCAGAGTTGATAACTTGGAGGAAGACACTTCTGATCTTAAGTGGGATAACTGCCTCAATTTCGTAAGCCAATTGGAATGGAGTTTCACTAGTTGAAGCCTTAGGCATTGTTCTATGAGCCCAAAGCACGCTTGACAACTCTTTTAGCCAACTTTCCTTAGTCTTCTCGAGTATGGAACCCTTTGAAAAGGGTTTTGTCAACACTCTCATACTAGACTATTGACATGAGAGTGAGCTACTAAGGTGAAGTAATTGTGGATTTTTAAGTCAACACACTTCTCTTTGAAATTATAGAAACAGTTAAATAGTTGACCGTTGTCGCTCACTACCACTTGGGGGATGCCAAAATAGCACACCATCAACTACCAAATGAACTTTCAGATAACTTTATTCATTATTGTGGCTGTTACTTCAGTCTCGATTTATCTGGTCAAGTAATTGACCTTAATGCGGTGAGTTCCTAGCAGGTTGGCTGAATTTTTGGCTCGGTCGACCACCTGCTACCTAAGCTGACGTCTTGACATGGCTTGGATTAGATGAAGACAATTTCTAAACGAATGACTCGAAATGGATAAATCGGGTCTCCAAGGGTCGGCCAGATCCACAGCTCGGCCGACCGTCTCATTGGCTTGGGCGACATTTATGTATCTCTTGAGCTGAAGGCATCAGCTCGGCTAGGATTCAGGATTACTTTGCTCGGCCTCGAATTATACGTACGTGACATGTTCGCAGGATTCTCGGAGCGTGGTTTGCGAAACGGTCAGATCACGGGTAACAGTCGAGGATCACGGGTTCGATAACTGTAGCCATTAAGACCACAGTCATGGTGAGTTGGAATGCCGGTGCAACCATAATCCGGTGTCAATCACGGAGACCCTCAGTGAGATCGGTGCGGTCGTCCAGCTATTACACAGGTGTCCTAACACTATATAAGAGGCAGACACTCCACAGGTGCAGGTACACTGTTCTACCCCAGGCTAGGCCATCTTGCTTGGCTAAAAACTGATAAGAGCGTCGAAGTGTCTCCCCACCGAGGCCTCTCGGTGGGCTACAGGTCAGATCAGGAGCTCGGAACCAATGTCTCACGTCGGCCAAGCGCACCTCAGATAGGATTCATCAGCTTGGTCGTCTCGGCTCATTCTTCGGCGAGAAGCACCTCAGTGGTCACCTCGGCCTGAGCCGACCTATGTTACACTTACGGTAACAGACCTCTACAATGATAAATTCTTCTTGTGCTTGGGTTGTCAAGAATGAACTGAAGATATCGATTCCCCATCGAATGAAAGGGTATGGCTTGGATGGCGTTGTGAGAGGGGTAGCCGACTGATGGATAAGATGGTCTTGTCTCTGACAATAAAAGCACTTGTAGACATAGCCCGAGCAATCATATTGAAGTGGCGGCCATCACTATCCTTGCTTCAACAAAATCATGGCTATTGATCTCCCATCTTAGTGAGCTTTGTAGATTCCCTCATGGATTTATCCGATGGCTTGCTTGGCTTTAGTTGATCTGAGGCATTTCAGAAGTGGTGCCGCAAAAGATTTTCTGTAAAGTTGATTGTCGTGCAAGAAAAATCTTTGGGCATGATATTTTAGACAATGGGATTCTCGAAGATCAAAATACGACGGATGATACATCCCTTAACTAGTTAATATAAGGAGTTATGTAGTCGTCCATCACTTCATCAATTGCTTCGACATACTCTACTTTAGTACTGGGAAAATCCAGTTCATCCAAGAGGATAGATCAAAATCCAATCAGACTAGGAGATGAGGCTAAGAAGAGAGGGCATCTGCTCGAGAGTTATTCTCCTAGACAATTTGTGTAACGTTGGGGTCATTCGGATCTATGTTTATTGGTTCTGGTGTGGTGCTCATGACCAATGTGGGGGTCATTGAGCCTTGGTCATAGCTTCCGTGTGTGGTGTGGTGTTGTGGGCTGGAAATCCATACCCAAATAGCCCACAAGTTCACTGGTTGTGAACGCGACAGGGTGGGGCGTCGCGTTTTGAACGCGACGGTCTCATGCGTCACGTTCTCCGCACCGCCTTTTTGACGCATGGCATGGCGAGTTTTCTGAAGGCGATGGTTAGGTGTGTCGCATTTTGAAGGCAACAGGCTGCTATGTCGTGTTCTTGTTTCCGATTGGGATAAGTTTGGCCCCCTGACCAAACAGAGTAGGAAGCTCTGTTCGACCAAGGAGAGGGTTGCTGCGGCAATTTTCGGCGATGTCGGCCTTAAAGCTTGCATTTTTACATGATTTTGGCGTGTAGAAGCTGCTTGGAGCGTGGAGAACACCGATCGAGCCTCCTTCTGCGAGTTCTTCTTGTTGGTAGGGACTTTCCTTGTCTTATTCAGGTTATTTGATTGATTTAAAGCATGTTTAATATGTATCGATGTGTGGTTGTGTAACGTATTGACCGTTCGGATCGTGGCTTAATGGTTGTTGGGCTAGTGTGTGGCCCATTAGTGTGTGTTACAGGTGTTTACGCAGGTTTTCGGGGCTTTGTGGGCCGGTAGTTCGGGCCCAAAGCACCCGCTGGTTCACTGTTTGTAAATGTGACAGGGCTGGGTGTCGCGACCTGAGCGCGACGGCCCTGGGTGTCACATTCTGGTTATTGCTGTTCGAGGTCTTCGTCTACATGTCTGCCGCGTGTCGCACGCCAGGTGGGCTTGCTGACGTCGACAGTGGGAAGGCGATGACCTCCTGCATTGCGTTCATGTCGCGACGTCAGCCTGCGTCGCGTTCTCAACTGTGAGGCATTTTTAGTTGAGGTGGACCGAACAGAGCTTAGAAAGCTCTACTCGGCCAGGGAGGAGGTTTTGCGGTGGAGCTTGGGGCGATCCGACATTTTGGGGTTGTTTTCGGCGTGGTCTTGCCGCGAGGACGTCGCACGGAGCGGGGAAAACACCGGGGCATCGCCGTTCTTCGCGAAGGTAGGGAGATTCTGCCCGTTTTACGCTGTGGATTTCATGTGATGCATGTATAGATTGTTATTTGCATTATAAACGTTAGATACCATGTTAGGGAAATGTGTAGGGCATGTTTGAATGATTGCATTGGTGTTTTGCATGGTTAGTGTGGGGAATCCGGAGAGAGGTTCCCAGATTAGGGTTTCGCCTGTGAAGGCGACGAACTCGGGTGTCGCGTTCTGAACGCGACAGCCCGACTCGTCGCGTTCTGCTTCTGAACATGACATATCGAGGTGTTGCATTCATAAGGCGATGGAGGACCCTGTCGCGTTAAGGGTCCCGAGGGCTTTATGCTTGTGCATGGTTATGTCATTATCGAATTATCGATTTGCGTTGTGCATGGAAATGGTTAGCGTGCAATGGCACCTGTAGCGCACGAGGAGCGTGGTGTTCATGTGGTTTGAGCGGTGTTCACATGGTTTGTGTGTGTGTGGCGAGTAGTATGACGCCTACCATGGTTACCTCTTCAGTTGGGAGCCCTAGATTTTTTGTGAGCTAGGCACGTGAGTGCTCGGGACTTGTCCCAGTACTTGTGTACCGTCGATATCTGTGTCGTCTTCCTGGACACCCTCACTCTTGTGTAGAGTTGCACATCCAGCTGAGGGAAAGATGACAGTGGGATAGCGACTTGAAAGAGTTTGTGTTTGCCGCTTGTAGCACGCTCGTGGTTGGGGGTTATGGACACCAGTAGACGTACTGGGCCCCAGCTAGTCCTATTTTCAGTGCCTCACTTTAGGAAGCTTGGGCCGGAGTCCCTAAAGGTGCTAGGCATGGGTCTGCGGTAGTGTGGTCCGCAGGGGTGGTGTTGGTTGGTCTCCACAGTTTCTTGACTTGTTCTAGTGGAGCAGCAGCTGGACCTTTAGTTCGTGGCTGTGAGACTGAGAGGTAGTCCTATGTGGTTTGTTCGGGTCGGTAGCTGGTGTCGCGAACCTGTCTTCGTGGCCCGAGTGTGGTATTTTCCTACATTAGCACGTACACTTGGTTGTGGCTTGTCATTTACTTATTTAAGTTGCAGATATTAGCTTGTGGTAAGTGGCATTTACAGCTTTAATATCCTGCTTAGTTAGTTATATAAATTGCTAGCGTAGCTTTCTGCTTTGCTACTTGTGAGTTGGTTTTGCTCGTTTCTGGGGGAGTTTCCATACTGAGCCAGTGACTCGTGAGGCTCACCCCTACTCCTTTCAGGTGAGGGAGAGCAGAAGGCTTCTCGCCCTTCGTCTAGTTCTGAGCAGCGTCATAGCGGAGTTGGGTCTACACCACCAGCAGTGTAATTTTTCTTACTTTGTACACCTTGGGGTATGCCCCAGGTTGTTGTTGTAGTTGTGTCTGGTTACTGTTGAGAAACGGCTATGTATATTTCATGTAAATATTTGTGAGATGGCAGTCTTATATATTTTTGAGCAGTTTCCTTTATATTTCTACGGACTTGTGAATGGTATCCCTTGCGAGGCTTCGACCCGATCGCGGGAGGCGAAGTCGGATCAGGCTCATTATTAGGTTAACGGGTTTGAACGACGAGGACCGCTAAAGTTGGTATCAGAGCAAGGTCTGTGTGAATATAAAGGAATTGGAAATTTACATAGCCTTTCATCTACTTTAGCCCACTGCTGGTAGATGACCCTGGTTTCTGTATTGATTTGTTTTGTGTGGTTGGAATGATGGTTGTGCAGGATTAGAAATGGCAGATAGGAGAGATTGGGGAGGTGGTGGAGATGAGTCGGGGGAGGAGACTACACAGAAAATGTTAGAAAGATTGTGGGAAAGCATCACAGATATCCGGACGAGGCTGGATCATCAAGCACCAGTATAACCAGCAGCAGTGGCACCCCCCACAGTGGAGGAGGCAGTACCAGTGGCACCACCCCCACCACCACCAGTAGTTGAGGTACCACCCGTTGTACCTGTACCAGCACACATAGTTAGTGTGGAGGAGCCTACATCATTAGTGGAGAGATTTTTGCGGTTGCAGCCACCTACATATTCAGGAGGTCCAAATCCCGACACAATAGAGCATTGGTGCATGAAATAGAAAGAGTTTTTGTTATTATGAGGTGTTCGCAAGCTGATAGGGTGATGCTAGCTGCTTATCAGTTGCGTGGATTTGCACAAGAATGGTGGAGATTGAAGATGCAGACAGTATTTGTGGGGAGGACAGAGGACACCATCACCTGGCGAGAGTTTTTGACAGTCTTCAATGATACTTTCTTTCCAGTTCAGATACAGCAGGCGAAGAGGGAGCAGTTCCGGACATTGCAGCAAGGGAACCTATCGGTGCTAGAATATCAGATGAGGTTCATGGCGTTGAGTAGGTATGCCCATATGTGATTACTGATAACATTATGATGGTGGAATATTTTATTCGAGGATTGCGACCAGAGCTTCAGGATGCAGTAATCCCCTTGATGTGCACAACAATGGAAGAAGCAGCGTAGAGAGCAGCAATCCTAGAGAGGACTGTGCAGGCTAGGCAGTCCGGAGGAGTAGGGATAGGTAGCTTCGGCTTCCGTAGCAGTCCGTAGGTATCAGTAAGGGTAAGGCACCCTCAGGAGCATCGTCATCATCAGGGTTTGCAAAGTGGGGTGGAAAAATAAAGAACATGTTTAGAGGACGAGGAGGTGGCAAACAGCAGGGCTTTCAGCCAGGTTTTCAGCAGGGATGAGGTGTCAGGCTAGCACCAGAGGAGTCGCAGCAGAGTACGGTAGGACAACCCACGACTTTTCCAGGTTTTCGGTGTTATAATTGTGGGCAGCCAGGACATTTAGCTAGAAATTGTCCACTTCCTCGGGAATACAATTATGGTAGAGGGACTCAGCAATAGTAGCCAATCCAGCAGCTAGTAGAACAAGGCAGAGGTACACCATATTAGAGAGGAGGATGAGGTCGAGTTATGGCAGTCACCAGAGTTCAGGCGGAAGCATCCAATCTAATTGAAGGTATATTACCTCTTTTTGATTTTTATGCTAGAGTGTTGATTGATCCGGGTGCTTCACATTCATTTATTTCCGAGGATTTTCTGGATAGCATGGTACATCCCCTAGAAGAAAGGTAGTGTGAGTTGGTAGTAGAAGTTCCCTCAGGAGGTTTCATGCTTACGTCATGTTTCTTAGATGAGGTCTCGATAATGATTCAGGGGAACCAGTTGTCAGCAAGGTTGTATGCTTTATCATTAAAGGATTATGATGTGATTTTGGGGATGGATTGGTTAGAAGCCTATGAGACATTAGTAGATTGTAGAAAGAAGAGAGTCAGATTCTGCAGGCCTGGTGAAGCAGTGTTTGAGTTTCAAGGTATGCCCTTCTATACTCCTAAGTTTATTATTTCTGCACTTAGGGCTAGAAGGTTGATTAATGCGGGATGTGTAGCGTACCTTGCTTCAGTTAGTTTAGTTGAGTCCAATAAATCTGTAGATTCAGTACCGGTAGTTAGAGAATTTGTAGACGTGTTTCGAGAAGATTTGCCAGGGTTAGCTCCCCATAGGGAGGTGGATTACACAGTTGAGTTGCAGCCAGGTAGTATGCCGATTTCAAATGCACCTTACAGAATGGCATCGACAGAGTTGAAGGAATTGAAGTAGCAGTTACAAGAATTATTAGAGAAGGGTTTCATCAGACCCAGTCATTCTCCATGGGGAGCACTAGTGTTGTTTGTCAGAAAGAAGGATGGCAGTCTGAGAATGTATATTGATTACAGGCAACTGAATAAAGTTACAATCAAGAATAAATATCCACTTCCCAGGATAGATGATTTATTTGATCAACTCCAGTTGGCCAAGGTATTTTCCAAGATTGATTTGATGTCAGGATATCATCAGTTGAGGATCAAGGAAGAAGATATAGATAAGGCAGCCTTCAGAACCAGATATGGTCATTATGAGTTGTTGTTATGCATTTGGGTTGACTAATGCGCCAACAACATTCATGAATTTGATGAATAGGATATTTCACCCGTATCTGAATCAGTTTATTGTGGTTTTTATTGATGATATACTGGTATATTCAGCATCAGAAGAGAGCATGCAGCACACTTGAGAATTACATTGCAGACTTTGAGAGATCACCAATTGTATGCCAAGTTTAGTAAATGTGATTTTTGGCTGAAAGAGATTCAGTTTTTGGGTCATGTAATATCAGGTGCTGGTGTTGCAGTTGATCCGGCCAAGGTAGAGGTGGTGATGAAATGGGAAGAACCAAAGACAATGACAGAGATCAGGAGTTTCTTGGGTCTGGCAGGATATTATAGATGGTTCATCTAGGATTTCTCAAAGATAGCAACTCCAATGACAAGATTGACAAGGAAAAGGGTACCCTTTGTGTGGTCTTCAGATTGTAGGTGCAATTTTGCAGAGCTAAAAAAGAGGCTTTCCACAGCACCTATATTGGAGATTCCGTCAGGCAGTGGTGGATTTGTTTTGTACACAGATGCATCGAGGAGAGGTTTGGGAGCAGTGTTAATGCAACATGGAAAAGTGGTAGCCTATGCATCCAAGCAGTTAAAGAAGCATGAAGAGAATTATCCGACACATGATTTAGAGTTGGCAGCAGTTGTTTTTGCATTGAAGATCTGGCGGCATTATTTGTATGGAGAGAGGTTCGAGATATTTACTGATCATAAGAGTTTAAAGTATATCTTCTCCCAGAAAGACCTGAATTTAAGGCAACGTAGGTGGATGGAATATTTGAAAGATTATGACTTCAGTTTGGCATATCATCCAGATAGAGCTAATGTGGTAGCAGATGCATTGAGCAGAAAGGCAGTTATGAATCAACTTATGATCAGAGAATGGAAATTATATGAAGATGTAGCAGAGACTTCATTATATGTGCCAAATAGTCAACGACAGGCAGTATTAGCAAGCAGTACAGTAGAACCTTCACTATATTGGCACATAGTGGAAGCGTAGAGGACAAATGACAGTTTAGTTGATATTGTGAGAATGGAAGAGGTGACTCTTGATAACGACAGTATGGTCAGACTCAAGGGTCGATTATATGTTCCAGCAGATGCCGAGGTCAGGCAAAAGGTATTAGAGGAAGCTCACAAGTCTAGATACACCATCCATCCAGGTAGCACAAAAATGTATCAAGATATGAGGAAGCATTTTTGGTGGCCTAATATGAAGAAAGAGATTGCGGAATTCATAGCAAGATGTGCAGTGTGTCAGCAAGTAAAGGCAAAACACCAGAGGCCAGGAGGACTGTTGCAGCCATTAGCCATTCCACATTGGAAATGTGATGATATTGCCATGGATTTTGTAGTTGGTTTGCCCAGACTTCAACAGGTCATAATGGTATTTGGGTTTTTGTAGACAGATTGACTAAGGTTTGTCGATTATTGCCAGTAAGTACGTCATGGTCAGTGGATAGATTAGCTAAGTTATATGTGGAAAGAATAGTACCATTACATGGGATTCCAATCACTATTGTTTCTGATCGAGATCCCAGGTTCACTTCAGATTTCTTGAGGAGTTTGCTGAGAGTGGTTGGCATAGAATTGAGGTACAGTTCAACTTATCATCCACAGACAGATGGGCAAACAGAAATTACCATTCAGACTATTAAAGACATGTTGAGGGCTTGCTGTCTAGTATGGGGAGGTACATGGGAGCATCACTTGGGTATGGTAGAATTTGCCTATAATAATAGTCATCATGTGAGTATCGGAATGGCACCCTATGAAGCATTGTATGGCAGACCGTGTAGGACACCACTAAATTGGCATGAGGTAGATGAGAGACATGTTATGGGTCCGAAATTAATTCAGCAATGTGCAGAAATGGTTAAATTTATTAAAGAAAAGCAAAAGACAGCACAGAGTCGCCAGAAAAGTTATGCAGATACCAGATGCAGACCTTTGCTGTTTAAAGTCAGAGATTATATTTTTTGAAAGTTTCTCCTACCAAGGGTGTACTCAGGTTTAGTAAGAAAGGTAAATTGAATCGAAGATATGTTGGCCCATTTCGGATAATAGAAAGGATTGGTGAAACAACTTATAGATTGGATCTCCCAACAGATTTCACAGACGCACATGACGTGTTCCATGTCTCCATGCTTAGAAGATATATTCAGGATCCTTCTCAGGTTGTCAGTTATCAAAGAGATGATTTGAAGCCAGACATGACAATGCCAGAATATCCAGTGCAGATTACAGGCCGCAGAACCCAAAAGCTCAGAAATAAAGAAATTGAACTAGTGAAAGTCAAATAGGAGAACAGGCAAGGCGGAGAGGATACGTGGGAATTAACAGAGGAAATGATGAAAGTGTATCTGTACTTGTTTGAGTAAGCCTTTAATTATTTTAGGTGATAGTACCATGTTTGTTTGATTAAAAAAAATTGGTATCGAGTTTTCTTCTTAAATTTCGAGGACGAAATTTCTTTTAGGTGATAGTAATGTAGCGTATTGACCGTTTGGATCATGGCTTAATGGTTGTTGGGCCAGTGTGTGGCCCATTAGTGTGTGTTATAGATGTTTACCTAGTTTTCGGGGCTTTGTGGGCCGGTAGTTCGAGCCCAAAGCACCCGCTAGCTCACTGTTTGTGAACGCGATAGGGCTGGGCGTCGCGACCGGAACGCGACGGCCCTGGGTGTCGCGTTCTGGTTACCTCTGTTCAAGGTCTTCATTTGCATGTCCGCCATGTGTCGTGCACCGGGCGGGCTTTCTGACGTCGACAGTGGGAAGGCGACGACCTCCTGCGTCACATTCATGTCGCGACGTAAGGCTGCGTCGCATTCTCAACTGTGAGGCACTTTTAGTTGAGGTCGACCGAACAGAGCTCAGAAAGCTCTGCTCGGTCAGGGAGGTTTTGAGGTGGAGCTTGGGGCGATTTGATATTTTGCGGTCATTTTCGGCGTGGTCTCGCCGTGAGGACGTCGCAGGAGTGGGGAAAACGCCGGGGCATCGTCGTTCTTCATGTTCTTAGCGAAGGTAGGGAGATTCTGCCCGTTTTGCACTGTGGATTGCATGTGACGCATGTATAGATTGTTATTTGCATTATAAACGTTAGATACCATGTTAGGGAAATGTGTAGGGCATGTTTGAATGATTACATCGGTGTTTTACATGGTTAGTGTGGGAAATCCAGAGAGAGGTTCCCGAATTAGGGTTTCACCTATGAAGGCGACGGACCCGGGTGTCACGTTCTGAACGCGATAGCCCAACCTGTCGCGTTCTGCTTCTGAACGCGACATATCGAGGTGTCACGTTCATAAGGTGACGGAGGACCCTGTCGCATTAAGGGTCCCAAGGGCTTTATGCTTGTGCATGGTTATGTCGTTGCGGATTATCAATTTGCTTTGTGCATGGCAATGGTTAGCGGTGCAATGGCACCTGTAGCACTTGAGGAGTGTGGTGTTCACGTGGTTTGTGTGTGCTTGGCGAGTAGTACGACGCCTAATGTGGTTACCTTTTCAGTTGGGAGCCCCAGGATTTGTGTGAGCCAGGCACATGAGTGCTCGGGACTTGTCCCGGTACTTGTGTACCGTCTAGGTTTGTATCGTCTTCCTGGACACCCTCACTCTTGTGTAGAGTTGTACGTCTAGCTGAGGGAAAGACGGTAGTGGGACAACGACTTGAGAGAGTTTGTGTTTGTCGCTTGCAGCGCTCGTGGTTGGGGGTTATGGACACCAGTAGACGTACTGGGCCCTAGCTAGTCCTATTTTCCAGTGCCTCACTTTAGGGAGCTTGGGCCGGAGTCCCTAAAGGTGCTAGGCATGGGCCTGCGGCAGTGTGGTCCGTAGAGGTGGTGTTGGTTGGTCTCCACAGTTTCTTGACTTGTTCTAGTGGAGTGGCAGCTGGACCTTTAGTTCGTGGCTGCAAGACTGAGAGGTAGTTTTGTATGGTTTGTCTGGGTCGGTAGTTGGTGTCGCGAACCAGTCTTCGTGGCCCGTGTGTGGCGTTTTCCTACATTAGCACGTACACCTGGTTGTGGTTTGTCGTTTACTTATTTAAGTTGATTCAGATATTAGCATGTGGTAAGTGGCATTTACAGTTTTAATATCCAGCTTAGTTATTATATAAATTGCTAGCGTAGCTTCCTGCTTTGCTACTTGTGAGTTGGTTTTGCTCGATTTCTGGGGGAGTTTCCCTACTGAGTCAGTGACTCGTGAGGCTCACCCCTACTCCTTTCAGGTGAGGGAGAGCAGGAGGCTTCTCGCCCTTCGTCTAGTTCTGAGCAGCATCGTAGCGGAGTTGGGTCTGCACCACCAGCAGTGTAATTTTTCTTACTTTGTACACCTCGGGGTATGCCCCAGGTTGTTGTTGTAGTTGTGTCTAGTTACTGTTGAGAAACGGCTATGTATATTTCATGTAAATATTTGTGAGATGGCAGTCTTATATATTTTTAAGCAGTTTCCTTTATATTTCTACGGACTTGTGAATGGATCCCTTGCGAGGCTTTGGCTCGATCGCGGGAGGCGGAGTTGGATCAGGCTCGTTATTAGGTTAACAGGTTTGAACGACGAGGATCACTACAGGTTGGGTTTCTAGTATAGTGTATTGATTTGTAGGAGCTTGGTATGCATGGAAATGAAGATTTGAGCTGGTTTTTGTGTGAGAACCGCAGTATAGGGTTTCTATCTGTGAAGGCGACGGATCGGGCAGTCGTGTTTAGGTCGCGACCACTGGCCCCATTGCGTTCAGGTTTGTGAACGGGGTCTGTCAGGCCATCGCGTTCTTGATGTGATGGTAGTCTCCGTCGTGTTTCAGTGTGGAATTGTGATTTGTTGGGTCGTCGCGTTTGTAACACGACAGTGCCCCTCGTCGCGTTCTTCTGTCCGAAATAAGTTGTTGAGCCTTGGGAATAAGGGTCCTGTGTGGACCTAGCTCAGGTCATTTAGGGTATTTTAAGTTGTTCTGAGTTGACTTATGATTAGTAAAGCATGTTTAGGTTAATAGTTATGTTAATCATGTTAAAAATGTTATGCGATTCATATGTGTAGTTTATGTGCATGGTGGTGTGTTGCTATGGAGGACATGAATGACTAATGTGTAACACCTCGATTTTTATTTATAAAATAAATGGTCATTTGTGTATAATACATGTTGACGTTCTGATTTGTTTAAATTATAACGCACTCTGCCTATTCTAAAATAATCATTAGAGATGAGCCCACTTGAGTTGCATAAATGGGCAACCTAAATAAATAAGATTTTGTTTATATAAAAAGGTTAAACAAAATAAAAAGGGGATTGTATTATGTATATACATACATATATGACACAATGATTACGTGGAGGGTTATAGTTCATCCTACGTAACCATTGTTACGTAACAACAGTATTACGTGTGAACCATGGGTTAAATCCCAATGGAGAATTCATCTCCACCATTCGCGAAGCTCGTACACCCCTTTAGATAAACTCAACCCCACCTACGTGTCTAAGTCCAGTGAAATCTCCCCAGCGATCTCATCCCCATCGCCCACGATTTCACGCACGCCTTTTCCCCTTCGAGGATAAACTATACATATAAACCCCCCCAGTAATCATTATCCAACTTCACCTCTTACTGCTTTGTCCACTACTGCTGCTGCTGCTACTGCTGCCACTACTACTGCTGCCACTACTGCTTTGTCTACGGCTACTGCTTTGACTGCTGCTGCTGCTGCTTCACTAAAGCCTGAGGAAGAAGAGGTAGGAAGGGCTTCGGAAGTTCTGGTTGCTTAATAAATATTCTCATCTTCTGCTAGCAGAGGTAGGAAATTATCACCACCTCAACTTTTCCCCCCACTTAAACCTCAACTTCTTCCAGAAACAACCTATTACTCTCACTTAATCCTCAACCTTTTCTGGGACAATGTAGGAAATCTCGTTTCCTCTTCTCCCTTTTCAATTGTTATTTCCCAAACCTCACTACTATCAGGACTTGATAGTATCTGAGAGAATCTTGTCATTATACCCTCAACCCACCGTTTGAACCACTCTTATATTTTATCCTTTATTTTGGGGATAACAAAACTCTTGATTCTCTCCATGAATATATTTAATATCATGTTTTCCTCATAGATGCAAGATACTATGGTACTATGGTCATATGATTTGCACTAAAAAGCTAAATCAATCGTTGTTCAAGGTGTATCGATTACTGACTAAGTCCACTCCGACTTCCTTGAGACATTGACTCCAACATCGACTACGACTTCCTTGAGACATCGACTCCGACTTCCTTGTGACATCGACTCCGACTTCCTTGAGACATCGACTCTGACTTCCTTGAGACATCGACTCCAACAATGACTCCGACTTCCTTGAGACATCGACTCCCTCTAAAACGTAGATTCCTTTTGAAACATTGACTTCCTTGGCAACATCGACTCCAACACCGATTCCCTCTAAAACATCGATTCCTTTTGAAACATCGACTTCCTTTACAACATCGACTCCAACACTGATTCCCTTAAAACATTGATTCCTTTTGAAACATCGACTTCCTTTGCAACATCGACTCCAACACCGATTCCCTCTAAAACATCAATTCTTTTTTGAAACATAGACTTGCTTTGCAACATCGACTCCAACACCGATTCCCTTTAAAACATCGATTCCTTTCGAAACATCGACTTCCTTTGCAACATCAACTCCAACACCGATGTCCCTTTAAAAACATCAATTTCTTTTAAAACATCTACTTCCCTTGAAACATCTAGTCCAACATTGACTCCTTTTAAAGTATCGATTCCCTTTGAAACATCGATTCCCTCTTGAGTTTATACATGTTGTTCCAACTTGCTTCTTTTCCAGATTTCTTATATAGCTTTATATTAATTAAACTTAGACCAACCTAACTAGCTAGCCTTACTTGGCCTGCTATCACTGTACTCTCACATTGAACCTGCTTTAATATTAATGATACTTCAAGATCTGCCCGAACTATATTAAGACTGATCAAATGGAAATGGTGACACCTCGGGACTGCGGACTCTACTGGACCAATGCATGTGCAATGGGGCCGATCCAATCCCGGGAGGAGCACCCGAACTCGGCCACTGAATCGTTCAATTCGAATTGTACCTGTCAAGAATGGATCTACTGGGTGTTTGGCATAACACCACGTACTGCTAAATTTAGTCTACATTTCCGTGAACTGTAATTATGGCATGACTTTTAATACTAATTGGTTCCGGGAAATTTCTTTTATGACATCTTCATTGAACTGTATTTCAATATCTTTGTGTAACCTCTCATTTGACTACTGTAAATATTATTTTTTTTCATGCTACTGTCATATTGTTACTATTGATAGCAATTTCCTATTGGGCATAATTGCTCATAAATCCTACTTTTCTTTCAAGCATCTCAGATGGGTCTGACTCGCCAAGGGATTGTGCGCCGAGTGATCCATAAAATTAGCAAACTCTACTTCTTTTTAGACTCAGTCACCTAAGCTGTTGTATATTTTTAACTCTAAAACTATCGGCTCATGTAACATCTTATTCCGATGCACTCTTTATGAATATGAACGACAGTTCTATTAATATCATCACGACCTATCTGTTACCTCCGAAAATAGTATATGAGTAGGACATGACAGGTAATTTAGTGGTATTAGAGCGAGTTCTGCTAACCCTAGAAACAACCTGTGAGAGGAGTAGAAAATTGGGAAAATTAGTATTAGCAATAATTGAAGTTATTTCATTTTTTTAGAAATTAACTTGTTGACTGTATCAGAATGGAGCCCAACGCACGTGATCGATTGCTTATAGCTATGGAACTACTACGTCAAGACATTGAGCTTTACACCCAAGCCCAACATGAAGCCCACTTAAGGGTTAAAGAAGAAGTATTAAATTTGACTAGTGTGGCGTTCATGGCAGGAAACCCCTCTGCATCGTTGGCCGCCATGAATACAGTCATGAAAAATCTAGATAACTTAATGGTTGGCCAAGACTTACTACTACACCAAGTAGAAATATATTAGGATGCTATGTCCAAAGCCGCCAGAGAGCTATACTTCAACCAAGATTGCGCTCAGGACCAGTCCTCAGGGTCGACTACCCACCAGTAGGATGAGATGAAACTTAGGACTCACCCTTTTTATACCCCTCCTGCATGTCAGCATGTTATTGTAAATAGCTAACTTTTGTAAAAAGGTTGTTAAGATGTTGTGGAGGGAGGCTTTCTTTTTCCTTTTGAACTGATGTAATATTGGCCCAATAGTAGAAGGCCTGTACAAAATAGAAAATATAAATATGTCAACTTATGGTCATAGGTGTAATATTGATTGTGATATTTTTAAACAGTCTAGATTATCTTCCAAATTGGCTATGGACGAAAGGAGTGACGCATGGAAGAAAATAGAGAATACGGTCCAGGGCATAACACGAGCATTGAAAATAGTAGCTCAGAACAATTCACACAATGGAACCAACATCTTCAAGGAGTTCGCAGTCTAAATCCCCGTCATTTCTCTGGAAGTACCAATCCAGATGAGACTGAGAATTGGATTAAGGAAATAACAAAAAATTTTAAGGCTATCAGTTGCCAGGAAGAGGACAAAGTTCGTTTAGCCACATTTCAACTAGATAGTGATGCCCGAGCCTGGTGGGAAACCATGGAAACTACACTAGGAGATGTTGATCAAGTATCTTGGGAAGAGTTTTTTGAACTATTCAATGAACAGTATTTCTCGAAAGTAGTTCAAGAAAATAAAGCAATGGAATTTATTAATTTGAAACAACGAGGTTTATTGGTAGCTGAGTATGAGGCATAGTTTGCTCGGTTATCAACATATGCCCCTCACATGATTGCCACAGAGAAATTGAAAGCAAAAAGGTTCCTAAATGGTTTACGCCCGACCTTGATTCTTCAGTTGGCCTCTCACTTGATTACCACCTATTCCGAGATGGTTAAGAGAGCCTTAGCTCTTAAAGCTACCACTGAAATGGCAGAAAAGATCTCGGGGAAAGCCAACGGGAACTACATCTTGGGAGAACGTAAAAGAAAGTATGAGGCAGGAAATGCATCTAGGCCTCAACAACCAACCAAGAAGGCAGGAAAGGTTATGACTGAAGTTAAGGACGCTTGTCAGTATTGCCACCTCCGAGGGCATAAAGAAGAAAATTGCTGGAGAAAGCTGGGAGCTTGTCTGCATTGTGGCAGTAATGAACACCAACTCCCCAACTGCCCTCTCTTGCCTAAGGTATCTATTTCACAGAACCTCAGGCCTAAGCAAGGAAAACTGCAAGCTATTCAAGGAGTGGAATCTAAATCACAAGAGGAAGGCGGTCTTGTGGAAGGCACGATTGTTGTGAACTCAAAACCTGCCTATGCTTTATTGATTCAGGAGCAACACATTCTTTTGTGAGTCGATCATTTGCTAAATCCTTTGAAGAACATCAAGTTCCACTATTGGAAAAATTAGAGTTGCTACACCCCTGAGTAAAAGAAAAGAACTTAGCTGCTATTATCCAGCTACTACCATAATGATTGAGGGCCATAACTTTCCCGGAGACGTAATTTGTTTGGATATGTGGGAATATGATGTTATTCTGGGAGCTGATTGGCTATCCAAACATCATGTTCAAGTAGAATGCCATGCTAGAAAAATAACATTTATGAGTGAGGAAATCCCACCAGTAAGCTTTAAGAATCCTCGTGCTCAAGGAATACCACTTATATCAGCAATTAAAGCATGTAAGCTGATGAAGAATGGATGCCAAGGTTACTTAGCATCAGTAGTATTGATAAACTAGAATGTCTCAAGTTTGGAACATGTTCCCATAGTTCAAGATTTTCCAGACATATTTCCTGAAGAATTGCCTGGTTTACCTCCTAGTAGGGAAGTAAATTTCACCATTGAATTGATCCCTGGAGCTACGCCAGTTTCTCGAGCCCCATATAGAATGTCGGTAGAAGAATTAAAGGAGTTAAAAAGGCAGCTCATAGAATTGATTGATAAGGGATTTATCAGACCCAGTATATCTCCTTAGGGTGCTCCAGTCTTATTTGTCAAGAAGAAATATGGAACTTTACGATTGTGTATTGACTATCGACAATTGAACCAGCTCACATTCAAGAATAAATATCCACTTCCCTGGATTGATGATTTATTTGATTAGTTGTCGGGTGCTCAATATTTCTCAAAAATTGATCTTAGGTCTGGTATTCACCAACTGAGAATTCAGGAGGAAGATATCCACAAGACGACATTCCGTAGTAGGTATGGGCATTATGAATTTGTGGTAATGTCATTCTGATTGACTAATGCCACTGCTGCATTCATGTGGCTAATGAATGATATTTTCAGAACTCACTTGGATCAGTTTGTTATTGTATTTATTGATGATATTTTGGTTTATTCAAAAAGTGTGAAGGAGCATGAGGTACATCTACAGATTACCTTACAGTTATTAAGAAATCATAAGTTACTTGCCAAGTTTAGTAAGTGTGAGTTTTGAATGAAACAAGTGACATTTCTGAGTCATGTTATTTCTAAAGATGGGTTAGCGGTAGATTCTTCTACGATTAAAGCCATCCAACATTGGGAACAACCCCGAACTCTCATTGAGATCCGAAGTTTTCTGGGTATGGCTAGCTATTACCGTCATTTTGTCAAAAACTTCTCAAAAATTACTGCACCACTTGCTCAGCTAACTCGGAAGGTGTGCCTCTTGTATGGAGTAATGATTGCGAGCACGCCTTCCAAAAGTTGAAGGATTGTCTGACCTCTACACCAGTCCTAACCTTACCCATAATTGGAAAAAGCTTTGAAGTGTACACTGTTGCTTCAACCATAGGACTGGGATGTCTCCTAATGCAGGAAGGAAAAGTTGTTGCTTATGCATCCAGACAGTTGAGGAACCATGAATGCAACTATCCCGTTCACGATTTAGAACTAGTTGCAGTAATTTTTGCTCTAATGCTGTGGAGGCATTATCTTTATGGCAGTCAATTCATTATATATTCTGATCACCAGAGTTTAAAGTATTTGTTTTCGCAAAAAGAATTAAACATGAGGCAAAGAAGATGGCTGGAATTCGTCAAGGATTACGACTTTAAAATTGAATATCACCCAGGAAAGGGCAACACGGTTGCAGATGCCCTCAGTAAAAACCCGGTGGCTCAGATGGCATGTTTAATGGTTAAAGAATGGAGGCTTTTGGAGGAATTCTCCACACTAAATCTAGAAGGCAAGCCACAGGAGGATAAGGTCATGATAGTAAACCTGAGAGTCCAATCTGACCTTTTGATGCAAATCAGAACACAACAAGACACTAATCCCGCATTGATTGAAATTAGGGAAAACTTGAATTCTAAACCAAATTTTTATGTTGACGATCAAGGGAACCTTCGATTTCAGTCAAGATTGTGTGTGCCAAATGATTCAGAGATCAAGAAGTAAATACTGGAGGAAGCACACCAAACTTACTATACTATTCACCCTGGAACTGTCAAGATGTACCAAGATCTCAAGAAAAACTTTTGGTGGTGTAACATGAAGAAAGACATTGCAAGTTTCATAACAAAGTGTCTGACCTGCCAAAAGATTAAGGCTGAACACCAGAAATCGGCAGAAAAATTGAAGCCTCTAGAGGTACCTGAGTGGAAATGGGACAGCGTGGGCATAGATTTTATTATAGGATTACCCAAGACTCGTGGAGGATATGATGCAATATGGGTAATAATCGATCGACTCACCAAATTAGCTCATTTTATGGCTATAAAGTGTAAATGGTCTGTTAATGTCCTGGTAGCATTGTATTTGAAGGAGATCGTTCGATTGCATGGAATTCCTAAAGATATTATTTCTGATCGTGATGCAAAGTTCACTTCCCATTTTTGGAGGGAACTACATGAAGCTTTGGGGACCAATTGAAATTTAGTACAACTTTCCATCCCCAAACTGATGGACAAACTGAACTAAATTAGGTTGTTGAAGACATGTGTTGAGCTTGTGCACTGGAATTTGGAAAGGATTGGAACAATCATTTATTGATCATGGAATTGCTTACAATAACAACTACCAGAGCACCATTCAAATGGCACCATTTTTAGGCTTTATATGGTAGGCAATGTAGATCACCCATCTGCTGGACAGAACTAGATGAACTACAAGGTCTAGGACTAGAAATGATTCAAGAGACATTAGAAATCGTAAAGATAGTCAAAGGAAGGATGAAGGCTGCTTAGGATCGCCAAAAAAGTTATGCCGATCAACGAAGAAGAGAACTGGAATTCCAGCAAGGAGATCATGTTTTTCTCAAAGTATTACCTCAAGAGGAATCCGTAAGTTAAAGGCAAGCTTAGTTCGCGTTACATCGGACCATTTGAAATTTTAAGGAGAACTAGAGTAGTGACTTATCAGCTTGCGCAACCCCCTCAGTTATCCAACGTACATGATATTTTCATGTATCTATACTACGAAAATATGTATATGATCCATCTCATGTCAATGAATATGAAGATCTGGAAGTGCAAAGTAACTTGGCACACGAAGAAAAGTCAGTTCAGATCCTCGACTGAAAGACCAAGCAACTTCGGAATAAGGAAGTGCCACTAGTAAAAGTTCAATGGAGTCGGCGAGGCCAAGAAGAAGCAACAAGGGAATTAGAAGAGGCTATTAAGAGCAAATATCCAGAGTTATTTGCAAGTTAGTAGTTGTTACTAGTTGAATTTGGAGGGCCAAATTCTCTTCTAGTGGGGGAGAGATGCAACACCTCAATTTTTATTTATAAAATAAATGGCCATTTGTGTATAACACATGTTGACATTTTGATTAGTTTAAATTATAACGCACTCCGCCTATTCTAAAATAATCATTAGAGATGAGCCCACTTGAGTTGCATAAATGGGCAACCTAAATAAATAAGATTTTGCTTATATGAAAAGGTTAAACAAAATAAAAAGGGGATTGTATTATGTATATACATACATATATATGACACAATGATTACGTGGGAGGGTTACTGTTCATCCTACATAACCATTGTTACGTAACAACAGTATTACGTGTGAACCGTGGGTTAAATCCCACTGGAGAATTCATCTCCACCATTCGCGAAGCTCGTACACCCCTTAGATAAACTCAACCCCACCTACATGTCGTAGTTTAGTGAAATCTCCCCAGCGATCTCATCCCCATCGCCCACGATTTCACGCACGCCTTTTCCCCTTCGAGGATAAACTCTACATATAAACCCCCCCAGTAATCCTTATCCAACTTTACCCCCTACTGCTTTGTCCGCTACTACTGCTACTGCTACTACTGCTGCCGCTACTACTGCTGTCGCTACTGCTTTGTCTACTGCTACTGCTTTGACTGCTGCTGCTGCTGCTTCACTAAAGCCTGAGAAAGAAGAAGTAGGAAGGAGCTTCGGAAGTTCTGGATGCTTAAGAAATACTGTCATCTTCTGCTAGCAGAGGTAGGAAATTATCACCACCTCAACGTTTCCCCCTACTTAAACCTCAACTTCTCCCAGAAACAACCTATTAATCTTACTTAATCCTCAACCTTTTCTGGGACAACGTAGGAAATCTCGTTTCCTCTTCTCCCTTTTCAATTGTTATTTCCAAAACCTCACTGCTCTCAGGACTTGATAGTATCTGAGAGAATCTTGTCAGTATACCCTCAACCCACCGTTTGAATCACTCGTATATTTTATCCTTTATTTTGAGGACAACAAAACTCATGATTCTCTCCATGAATATATTTAATATCATGTTTTCCTCGTAAATACAAGATACTATAGTACTATCCTCTCATGATTTGCATTGAAAAGCTAAATCCATCGTTGTTCAAGGCATATCGATTACTGACTAAGTCCACTCCGACTTCCTTGAGACATTGACTCCAACATCGACTCTGACTTCCTTGAGACATCGACTCCACATCAACTCCGACTTCCTTGAGACATCGACTCCAACTTCCTTGAGACATCGACTCCCTCTAAAACATTGATTCCTTTTGAAACATCAACTTCCTTTGCAACATCGACTCCAACACCGATTCCCTCTAAAACATCAATTCTTTTGAAACATTGACTTCCTTTGCAACATCGACTCCAACACCGATTCCCTCTAAAACATTGATTCCTTTTGAAACATCGACTTCCTTTGCAACATCGACTCCAACACCGATTCCCTTTAAAACATTGATTCCTTTTAAAACATCGACTTCCTTTGCAACATCGACTCCAACACCGATTTCCCTTTAAAAATATCATTTCTTTTAAAACATCGACTTCCCTTGAAACATCGACTCCAACATTGACTCCTTTTAAAGTATCGATTCCCTTTAAAACATCGATTCCCTCTTGAGTTAGTACATGTGGTTCCAACTTGCTTCTTTTCCAGATTTCTTATATAGCTTTTATTATTAAACTTAGACCAACCTAACTAGCCAACCTTACTTTGGCCTGCTATCACTGTACTCATATTGAACCTTCTTTAATATTAATGATACTTCAAGATCTTCCCGAACTATATTAAGACTGATCAAATGGAAATGGTGACACCTCGGGTTTGCGGACTCTACTTGACCAATGCTTGTGCAATGGGGCCGATCTAGTCCTGGAGGAGCACCCGAACTCGGCCACTGAATCGGTCAATTCGAATTGCACCTGTCGAGAATGGATCTACTGGGTGTTTGGCATAACACCACCTACTGCTAAATTTAGTCTCCATTTCCATGAACTGTAATCATGGCATGAATTTTACTACTAATTGGTTCCGGGCAATTTCTTTTATGATATCTTCATTGAACTGTATTCCAATATCTTTGTGTGCCCTCTCTTTGGCTAAAATATTATTTTTTTCATGCTACTATCATACCTTATTGTTACTATTGATGGCAATTTTTACTAGGCATAATTGCTCATAAATCCTACTTTTCTTTCAGGCATCTCAGATGGGTCTGACTCGCCAAGGGATTGAGCGCCGAGTGTTCCATAAAATTAGCAAACCCTACTTCTTTTTAGGCTCAGTCACCTAAGCTGTTGTATATTTTTAACTCTAAAACTATTGTCTCATGTAATATCTTATTCCGCTGCACTCTTTATCAATATGAATGACAGTTCTATTTATATCATCACGACCTATCTGTCACCTCTGAAAATAGTATATGAGTAGGACGTGACACAATGACAGGCAAGATTGTAATGTAGTTTATGTCTTTAGTAGTATGTAGTTGCTTGGAGGTCACGTGGTGACCAATACGAGCTGATTATGGTTTGTGTATCATTTATAAGTTTTATGGTTGTGTAAGTAATCGGTGTGGTTTGTGTGCTTGCCGAGTTTGGTGGTCCAGCGCATATTCCGGAATACCTCTCCCATCAGGTACCCCAGGTTTGGTGTGAGCCAGGCACGTTAGTGCTTGGGGTTTGTCCTGGTACTTTGTGTACCATTGAGGTCTGTGTCGTCTTCCTGGACACCCTCACTCATGTGTTTGAGTTGTACATCCGGCTGAGGGAAGGATGACAGTGGACAGTGACTCATGTTTGTGGGTGTGCGGTCACTTGTAGCGCGCTCGTGGTTGGGGTACAGACACCAGTAGACGTACTGGGCCCCAGCTAGTCATGTTTTCCAGTGCCTCATGTTAGGGAGCTTAGGCCAGAGTCCCTAAAGGTGCCAGGCATGGGCCTGCAGTTGTGTGCGGTCTACAGGTGTGGTGTTGGTTGGTCTCCACTGTTTTTTGGCTTTACTGTGTGGTTGTGGAGCGGCAATTGGACCTTTCGTCCGTGACTGCAAGACTGAGAGGTAGTTCTGTGTTGTGTTGTCTGGGTGGATACTGGCATCATGAACCAGTAGTCTATTCCCATGTGGTGGCGTCAATCCCTTCGACTCGTGCTTTGCCAGCGGTTGTGGCTTGTGACTGGTGACCTACCGGTTGTGGTTTGACTCGCTGTGGTGTGCTTGTAGGAGGCACAGTTGTGTTGCAGTTTTGTGTGTGGTAGTGGTTTGTCGTGGTACCTCGTGGCTTTAGATACCTGTAACCTGTGTGGGTTGTTGGATGTTGTGGCACGCAATGTGCTAGCCTTTTCAAGTGTTGACGTGGATCAGTTTCTGTGGAAGTCGCATTGTCTGACCTTCCATTTGTGGTGTTGTACTCTTGTGTGGGTAGTTCTCCGATGTGTTTGCTATCATGGGTATTGTGGTGGACTAACCCTTGTGGTTAGCCCCGTTACCTTTCGTTGGTTGTTGGCCTATGTGGCCTTGCATCACTCGTTCGTATTGTGGTAGACTGGCTCTTTGTTGTCAGTCTCGTTACCGTCAGTCAGTGGTTGGTCTATATGGCTTGTGGCGTGGTTCTTTCAACTGTCGTGGTGGATTGGTGTGTCTACACTAGTCCTGTTGCTTCTTTTATTTCATGTAAACCGTGACAATTAGTGTGTTCATATTTAATGTAGTTTTGTTATATTTATTGTTAGTACATTTTACTTCGGTAGTGCATCAGTTAGTGCTGCCAGTGAGACCCTTAGGGGTTGAGGACTTGGTTCCTTCTTCAGTTGTTGGTTGTGGTTATTTTTGGGAGGTTCCTACTGAGCCTGTGACTTGTTGAGGCTCACTCTTCTACAGTTCTTTTCAGGGCTTGCCGTGTGTTTGTCTTACAATGGTGTTGTGGCAGACTTGTACCACCAGCAACTGAGTAGTAGTCGTGTTCAGTGTGAGCTTTGCTCCCTCGGGGTATGCCCCAAGTAGTTGTACTTTTCTCTTGGACATGTAATAATGTATTGGGACAATGTAAAATTATGGTAAATGAGTATAAATACATGTACTTTCTTGTATATTATACTCTTGTAATTGTCTATTATATTTTACTGGACACTTGTGTGAGTTATCCCTTGCAAGACTTCGGTACAATTGCGGGAGGCAGACTTACATATGGAGCCTTATTGGGTATAAATATTCAGGGCTATCACAGTTGGTATCAGAGCATGGTCCAGTGAGAATATGAAAAGACATTAAAGTTACAATGTCTCAAGACATGGTTTAATGTCCACTGTTGGTAGTAAGTCTGCGATTTTGTGTGATTTTTAGTGGGGTTTCCACGTGAGTTTTTGTATGTGAATTTTGTGTTTATGTTTGTCAGAGTGGCAGTTGCTAGTGGGCAGAGGCATGGTGTGGTGGTAATGGTATAGCTTGTTGAGTTACGCTAGTAAGTTGATTTTTTGCAGAAAGGTATGATTGTGTGGAGTTTTTCAGTTGTAAAGAATTGAGGGAATTGGTAAGTTCAGTTGTGATATTCAGAAAGATAGAGCTATGTTCTAAGAAGGATATGAATTAGTGTGATGAAGTTGCTTTTAGCAAGATAGAGAATCAGCAGAGACAGGTATAAGTTAATGGTTGTGAATATGTGTAGCAGGAAGTTATTGCAGAGGTAGTTGTGTAATAGAGTTACAGCGGGAACAGTGTTGTAATGAGAGCAGTGTGTGTTAAAGATTGACAAATGTAAGGATTACGATTGAGGAAGTCAGCAGAGATAATTGATATGTCTGAGATTTTGTCAGTAAGTGTTAAGAAGTAATTTAGATATAATGTGGTTTGTGATATGGAAGATTTTGAATAATTAAGTGAGTCAGATCAGTTTCAGATAAGGTATTAGTAAACATAGGAGTAGTGATTTGTGGTAGTAAGGTTAAGTGTGTTTTGTGATCAGAAATCTTGAGAGTAATGTTACAATAAATGATGTTGGTAATAGGAAGTTTGATATAAATATTAATATAAATATGTGCAGAGGTGAACCACTAGAAATAGAGAGAGTGAAGGAGAGCAGTATTAGTTAAGTTTTCTGAGAATTTTGAAGCAAAGATATTTAATAGATAAGTGGTAGTTTGTGAGGATTCAACAGAAGGATTTCTTTGAAAATTGTAGTGTTAAAGACCAGATCAATAATGTTTAGTAGTTGTGGATAGTATGAGGAAAAAGATAGGCGAGTTAGTCAAGAAGCTGATAGGGAATGTCAAGTTGAGCAGGACAGAAAGACAGATTGTGAAAGAATTAAAGTAAAGGTTTGAATGAAAGGAATATTAATGAGTAAGTTGTAACAATGGTGTTTCTAGTTCTTAAGAATAAAGCAGTTATGGTAAGGTAATTGGAAAGGCAGATGCTGAGATTGTAAAGCAGTAGTGTGGAACAGAGGAATCAAGCAGAGCAGGTTATTATGTCTAAGAAAAAGGTATTCAAATTTTGGTTTTAGCAGTGTTACAGTGAAAGGTAATTGTGTGTTAAGAAAAGTTTAGTGCAAGTGGTATAGTGAGATTAGCCAAATAGTGGAATAATTAAAGGAAAGCCTTTTTGCAGAGATTGTATTATATTCAATATAGTTGTCGGTAAAATTAATGCCCATGTTATTGATTAAAGGAAGAAAGAATGTGGCAGATTATAGAATGATAATAGTCAGATGATCCAAGCAATGTGCAGTAAGAGTTTATGTGGCAGTGTACAAAAAGTGATTCAAATGAACAGAGAAGTTTATTATAAAGGTATTTCCAAAGTTTGATGTAAAACCCTTAGTAGAACAGTTAAAGAATAGTAAGCAGATTAAAGTATGGCAGAATAGAGCAGAAGGAGTAGGAAATGTATGGGAACTGGAATTTTTTTAAAAGTCAGTAGATTGTAAATTATAGAAAGGAAAAGTGTGATCAATTAAGCAGCAAAGCATTTTGTGTCAGATGGCACCTGATTGAGAAAGAGTTTGGCAAAGTTGAAGAAGTGAAATATGTGCAGAATTAGTTGAGCACTTCTATTTCCCGATAAAAGAGTACAGTGTCACAGTAATGAGATTGGATATTGTGAAGAGTTATGGATTTGATTTTTTGAGTCAGTCAGAGAATATTATTTGAAGTAAGAAAAGTATGTAAAGAGTAAATCCTATCAGTAGCAGTATGGCAAGTTCAGAGTTTAATGTGGCATAGAATTGAAGCATTAAGAAAGCAGTTTAGTAATTCAGGTGTTTTCTCCCCGTGGTAATTAGTTGTGTATGATGGTTTATTAAGTAAGTGAAGTTAGCTCAGTTAGAGTTAGAGTAGTAGTGGAAATAAAGAGAATTAAAGGCGATAGTGAAAGCAGAATTTATGAAACATTTTAGCAAATATCTGATATAATCAAGCAGCGCAGCAGAAGCATAGAAGATTCAAGACTCCCAAGTCGTCAGATGTTTGATTGTTTGAAAAAGGAATTTGAGGTTTTTGCAGAACTAATTGAAGAGGCAGAGGTTCTTAATAAGATATGAGTTAAAGCGGTATAACCAGATTGATATACAGAGGCAGGAAATTCAGATACAATATTTTGATTTTCTTCAAGGAACTGACAGCTGAGAGGATGAGTAAAGGTAAGACAGAGTAACAGTTGACAGTGATAGGCTAGAAAGGAATAGCACTAAGAAATCAAAAATTTGAAGATGGTTTAATATGGCAGAGCACTTAAGGGTGGTAGTTTGGGTAAAGAGTTTTAAGTGAAGCAGCATAGAAAAGAATGTTGCAAACACAGCCAAGAAAATGTGGAAGTAGGTTGAGTCTAAGGAGATAAAGCGCCAATAGCAATGTAGAGTCACCTATAGTTGAAAGGTAAAGAAAGGCAGATTGAGTTAATAGAGTAGAGCAGTTATGAAAAGAATTAAAGAGAAATGAGAAAACAAAATCAGCACGGAAAGGAACATACTGAGTCAGTCAGCGCAGAATGATTTGAAAGGCAAGCGCAGGGAAAGTGTATTTTTTTTTTCTTGTGACTAGCTTTCTTTCTTTTTAGGTGATAGTCCAGCTTGCCGTGGTTTCGTTCTGAATGTCGAGGACGACATTCCTTTTTAGGTGATAGTAATATAGGGGTCGTTTGGATCTGTGTTTATTGGTTCTGGTATGGTGCTCATGACCAATGTGGGGGTCATTGAGCCTTGGTCGTAGCTTTCGTGTGTGGTGTGGGCCGAAAATCCAGACCCAAATAGCCCACAGGTTCACTAGTTGTGAACGCGACAGGGTGGGGCGTCACATTTTGAATGCGACAGTTTGATGCATCACGTTCTCCACACTGCCTTTTTGATGTGTGGCATGGTGAGTTTTCTAAAGGTGACAGTTAGGTGTGTCGCATTCTAAAGGCGACAGGCTGCTACGTCGCGTTCTTGTTTCCGGTTGGGATAAGTCCCCCCCCCCACGGCCAAACAGAGCAGGAAGCTCTGTTCTACCAAGGAGAGGGTTGCTGTGGCGATGTCGGCCTTGAAGCTTGCATTTTGACGTGGTTTTGGCGCGTAGAAGCTATTGGAGCGTGGAGAACACCGATCGAGCCTCGTTTTGCGAGTTCTTCTTGTTGGTAGGGACTTTCCTTGTCTTATTCATGTTATTTGATTGATTTAAAGCATGTTTAATATGTATCGATGTGTGGTTGTGTTTCCAGTATAGTGTAATTAATTTGTAGAAGCTCGATATGCATGGAAATGAGGATTTGAGCTGGTTTTTGTGTGAGAACTGTAGTACAGGGTTTCTATCTGTGAAGGCGATGGATCGGGTAGTTGCATTCAGGTCGTGACCACTGGCCCCATCGTGTTCTGGTTTGTGATGCGGTCTGTCGGGCCATCGTGTTCTTGATGCGATAGTAGACTCCGTCGCGTTCCAGTTGGAATTGCGATTTGTCGAGTCGTCGTGTTGTAACACGATAGTCCCTTCGTCGCATTCTTCTGTATGAAATAATTTGTTCAGCCTTGGGCAATAAGGGTCCTGTGTGGACCTAGCTCAGGTCGTTTAGGGTATTTTAAGTTGATCTGAGTTGATTAATGATTAGTAAAAACATGTTTAGGTTAATGGTATGTTAATCATGTTAAAAAGGTTATGAGATTCATATTTGTGGTTTATGTGCATAGTGGTGTGTTGCTATGGAGGTCATGAAATGACCAATGACAAGCAAGATTGTAATGTAGTTTATGTCTTTAGCAGTGTGTAGTTGCTTGGAGGTCATGTGGTGACCAATGGCGAGCTGATTATGGTTTGTGTATCGTGGTATAAGTTTTATGGTTGCGTTAAGCAATCGGCGTGGTTTGTGTGCTTGCCGAGTTTGGTGGTCCGACGCCTATTCTGGAATACCTCTCTAGTCGGGTACCCCAGGTTTGGTGTGAGCCAGACACATCAGTGCTCGGAGTTTGGCCCGGTACTTTGTGTACCATTGAGGTCTATGTCATCTTCCTAGACACCCTCACTCCTGTGTTGAGTTGTACGTTCGGCTGAGGGAAGACGACAATGGGCAGCGACTCATGTTTGTGGGTGTGCGGTCGCTTGTAATGCACTCGTGGTGGAGGTACGGACACCAGTAGACGTACTGGGCCCCATCTAGTCCTGTTTTCAATGCCTCACTTTAGGGAGCTTAGACTAGAGTCCCTAAAGGTGCCAGGCATGGGCCTACAGTTGTGTGCGGTCTTTAGGTGTGGTGTTGGTTGGTCTTCACTCTTCTTTGGCTTTACTGTGTGGTTGTGGAGCGGTAGTTGGACCTTTCGTCCGTGACTATGAGACTGACGTTGCCCAGCTAGCAAGCCTAGAGGGGGGGGGGGGTGATTGGGATTTTAAAATTTCATTTAGATAAAAACCTGTCAATAAAATCACTTAACAAGAAGACACTAAGATTGATGGTTAGTGTTAGAGATAATGAAGACAAACACACAAAGAACCAATCACACAACACAGGAGTTTTTATCCTGGTTCAGACCTCCTATCCAAGGAGTCCTGCGTCCAGCCCCCAAGCAACAACTTGGGATTTCACTATCCAAGGATACAGTCCCCCTCAAGGACCCTTACACATCCAGCTACAGCTGGCCTTCTCTTCTAGCCCTGAAGAGGTATACAACCACCCTAATACAAGGTCTTCCTTCCTTACCGAAGGGAATACACACCACCTATTTTCAACAGATCTTCTCTTCACAACCCAAAGAAGAACTTTACAACAAATGTGAAAGAAAGCGAAAGGCCCCTAGACCAAGCTCACAATGAAATGCTTGATCTGAGGCAAAGTCTGAGAGAGAAAGATCAACAATAAAACAAATCTCTCAGAACTACAAGCTCTCAAAAATCTAGACAATGAAGGATGAGAGCTACGAGCTAAGGAATGT
>JACBKR010002292.1:0-46019 GCA_014218235.1 Colocasia esculenta
ATATAAAATCATCATAATTATCAAAAAAATATTGATTCCAAAAATATTAACGTCGGGCACATCACATCTTGCCACGGAGCACAGAGCATTTCTTCGGAGAATAGGAACACTCCATGTCAACCGCCTTCGGCCGTCCGCCGCCGTGCTCGCACAGCTGGTGAAGCTCCCTTGATCGTGCGCATGGACACCTACGTCCACCGGACATGCCCAACCCATGACCCTGACCCCCACCATTTTTGGCATCAGAAGACGAATCAAGTCGTTCTTCGTTACCTGATCGTTTTATACAACGAGGTCCTCGTTTAAGAAAATGGGAATTTTGATCCCGAGCAAAGTTGGGGTGACAGGGACTTCGAGTGGTTTGTTAGGACCTGTCGGCCATTTGTGTGGCGGACGATTACCGACCGTCCATGTATTCCAGTGGATTGGTGTTAGCTGCGACGTCCTGCATGCCGACTTTTCCTTTCTAAAATATCAGTGCATCCCTACTTTTGATCTCTGCACAGCCAGCAGCTGCGGCAGGCCATGGATCTCCCAGTCACCTGCGTGTGTCTGTTGGGCTTGCTCGCCCTAGCGTTCCTGGCCTGCAGCTCTTGGCTCGTAGGGGCCGAGCTAGCGGCAAGAAAGGTGATGATCATCAGGTGGTACACAGGCTGTCGCTGGAGCCCGGAGGGGCGTGGCCCGTGGTCGGTCACCTCCCTCTGCTCAGAGGGAAGGAGATCGTGGCCCTCATGCTTGGCCGCACGGCCGACAAGTACGGCCCCGTCTTCATGCTTCGGCTGGGAGCCCACCGAACGCTGGTCATCAGCAGCCAAGAGGCGGTGCTTTAGTCAAACGGAACGAACAAAAATAGAATCAGATCGATTTCGGAAATGCCTTTTTGGATCTTCCTCAATGTCCCGTTATTCACGGAACGTGAGATAATCATCTGCTTTCGTAGAAATCGAAGAATTTCTTGGGAATCCTACAAAATCAATTCGTTCTTTTTTCTCTAACAATGGTCAGAACTTCATCTGGGTTCGAATCCTACCGAGAGGTCCACAAGAGATCATAATTTTTGAAGAAAAAACAAGATGTTTTTTTTTATCCTGGAACTGGATGTGCATGGATCTACGTAACAAAAGTCCTTTCATGTGGGACTGCACAGAGTCGATAACTCCTTGCTGAGAGGAGTCCCTGGTGTTCCACAACATCCTTAATAGAAATGTCACCGCGGAGCTCCTGTCCCCCTCGCGGCTGGAGAAGCTTCGGCATGTCTAGTCGACGGAGGTTGACATGTGCACATGGACGAACACAGCTCATATCCAGTGGGGTCACGTGACCCCACTGGAATTTTTTTTGTTAGAAACGGCCCTTTAAGTTATGGATTTTGAGGGATTTTTATTGGGGTGACCCCACTGAAATCCACAGTGTTCAGTTCTTAAGAGTTTATTTTATTAAAATATTTTATTTTTATTTTAAATATGTATTTAAAATTAATTATATATTTATATAATATATAAATTATATAAATATTAAAAATAATTGAAGTGACCCCCACTGAACAAATTTTTACGTCCGTCCCTGCATGCGTATGAGGGAGCTTCACAGCTGTGCGAGCACGGCGGAGGACGACCGAAGGTGGTCGACATGGGGCATTGGTTCATGGACACCACCTTCAACGTCATCGTCAGGATGGTTGTGGGTAAACGGTACTACGACGGCAGCGGCGGGGAGGGGGGCAAATGCGGCGGTTCCAGAAGGCTCTGACAGAGCTGGTGTACCTATTGGGCATGTTCGTCTCTTCCGACGGAGTCCCGTAGCTGGGGTGATTGGACCTGCAGGGGTACATAAAGGCCATGAAGAGGACCTCCAAGGAGATGGAGTCGTGCTGGTCACTTGGATCGAGGAGCACCAGCAGAAGAAAAGAGATGAGTCCGGCAACGCCGAGGCGAGCAAGACTTCATCGATGTGATGCTGTCGAGCTTGGAGGGCGTTGAGCTTTCTGGTTTGGGTCCCCAACCGCTATAAAGGCAACTGTCTAGGTAAAGAACGTGCCTCTCGATCCATATCGATCTCTTAATTGGGAATGCTAATCGAGACTATAGTTTAACGTAGAGTAGGGCATATTTATTGGATCATGTGATGTGTATATTTTTAAGTGTATATTTTTAAGTGTATTAAATATATTTTTTTGAGGCGCATTAATGTATTTTAAAATTTTAGACTCTTTTTATGTTCAAATTAATGTATGCAATATTTATATAAGCACATAAATAGTGATTTAATACACATAAATAATATAATAATGTACACAAATTAATGTAAAAATACACACAAATAATATTAGATATTTTATGTGGTATTATTATGTTATTTGTGTACATCAATTATTATTTATATATGTTATATGAATATGAGGAAATTAATTAAAAGTCCTTATCAATTTTTTAATTTTTTTTAGTTATTCACCTCATTACAACGCACATTATCTTTTGTTATAGCACACGTTAAGTCATGTTATAATAAATATCCTCTCAATTACAACATGAATTTTAATTAATTTTACCTATAAATTTTATATATATTATTTTAGATTTAAGAAATTAGGGTGTATTAAATACACCTCAAAAAATATATTTATTACTTGAGAGTTCACACAGCACATGATCTAATGGATGTGACATGTGATTACTCCAAGTGGGAGCATAATATTTTCTCTTAATTACATCACCTCTCTCTCTCTCTCCCTCCTCAGATTACTTAACCTTGTTACATTAAAAAATTTGTAGTCACAAGAAGTATGTACATAGCGCGTTGCAACGAATTAATTAAGTTTTGATTCCATCTGGCTGTCATACTGCAGGCTCTAGTCGCCGGTGGTATGGATACATCGGCGGTCACCATAACATTGGCTCTGGCCCTGCTACTGAACCACCCGCCCGTGCTCGACAAGGTCCGCCGCGAGCTCGACCTTCACGTCGGTACCAAATCCTATCAAATTCGGAGGAGACCTTCCTACCATGCTCCTTTCCGAGTTCCATAGCCCTTGCACGGCCATACTTGCCCGTAGTCGACTCTTGCCATTATTCCTCTCAGAACCTGTCCGGGAATAATTACCCATAAAAACCTTATTTCTCCATCTTTTTGAAAAAGGTCGGAGCCATTAGTTCGGGAATCCAGAGAGCTTCATCTTCCAAGAAGAGAGTTTTCTCTCCAGACGACTCAGAAGAGCCCCCCAGGGCGTTTTCCCAGCAGCTATCCAATCTCCTCGCCCTTCTTTTCTTTATTTCATCAATTTCATGCATGCATAGTTTGTTTTTTCTTCTAGTCTAGCATTAGAACACGACACACACACCTATCCTTGCACCCCTAGGGGTTAAAAGCCCCATCTCGTGAGTTCCCCCCATAATAGTTCATGTACATGCGCTCTTTTATTGAATAGATCTTCTATGCACGAGTTCTAATGGGTTTTCTTTGTGTTTAAATCATCTTGGCAGGTGTTTGAAGGATAGAACGAAGTGAGGCTCCTGTCCCTTAGCCGGCTGAGGAGCAGGAAGACGAGAATCCACAACTCTGTCCCTCTGAAGAGAAGGCGACAAGAAACCTGTCGCGTTCAAGAAGGCGCCTTAGCCCCTGTCGCGTTCAGGAAGAAGAAAGCGACACCCTCTCTGTCGCGTTATTAGGTACGCCTTCCCTTCACCTTTTCTTTTCCAAGGTAGTCAGCCCTCCACGTCTACATCTCCGAGGCGATTACTCTGGTGGCGATCACAGTCAGTTCTTAATCCCTATACTCATAATTTTTAATTCAAAAGGGGATACCATCCCGTGATTACACCCGCCTCTTGACCAACCTGTGGAAGCTGCACCGTGATCCACATGTGTGGTGGCCGGACCCAGAGGAGTTTCCATCCGGAGAGGTTCCTGGCCGACGGGGAGGCGGCGGGGGTGGATGTCAGGGGACGACACTTCGGGTGCCTGCCTTTCAGCTCCGGCCGCCTGATGTGCCCCGCGGTCAACCTCGCCCTACTGCTGATGCAGCTGATCCTGGCTCGACTCATCCACGGGTTCGATCTGGGGGTGCGCCGGTGGACATGGAAGAAGGGTTGGGGTTGGCCCTCACCAAGACGACTCCATTGGAGGTCCTGATCACACCGCGCATGTCCCCCCATCTTTACCACCACCATAGAGTAGGTAGTATGTTAGGGCAGCAGGCAAAAACGCGCCATCTGACAGCCAACGTTGTTGTGTTTTCTTGTAGCACCCCGGAAATTCAGTAATTATAAATTAAAAATAAATTGAAAATAATAATTCAATATTAGTGAAATAGCAAAATATACGTGCCACGATCGTACATACAAACCCATTAGAAAATTTCATAAAAAACATAGTTCAACTCTAAATAATGCTCCCTAATGACCCATGAAGAAATTCGTGCAAGGAGAATCAGATGTCCCAAGTTTAAGACGTTTTGCGACTGAGTATCGTAATCAGGGAATAAGTCAGAAAATCATTATCACACATACTTAGATGAGTCAGAAAATTAAATAAAAATTATAGATAGACTTCAAATAATATCATCTAACAATCTATAAAGAAATTTGGGTCAATAAAAGTCATTTGGGGTATATTGAAGAGTTAGTGTGACTTATTATCGTAATTAGGAAGTAAGTTGGACAAGCCATTATCAGGTGTATAAAATGAGATCATAAACTAAATGAGAAATTTATGGTGGACTCCTAACAATATGTGGGGATAGTCTATAAAAGAAATAGGATCAATAGACAACTTATGACCGATAAACAAATTCAAGTATGAAAATAGTAAATAAATAACTTCCGTATTATCAGAATGATAGAACTTACGTACCACTATCGTACGTGAGAAAACACATCAGAAAATTCCGTAAAAATTATAAATCAACCCCAAATATTATCTTTAAGTGTTCCACGAAGAAATTCGTGCAACGGAAAATCCAATTTGCATAATATACGTCACACGTGACAAATTATCCGAATTTAGAAACTAAGTCGAAAATTGTTAACGCGGAAAAATAACCCGACTATAATTTAATAATCATGTTGGAGAGACTTCCAACATCATGTATTAATCCATTAACAAGATTGGGTCAATGGAGCACATTTGCCCAAGGATAAAAATTGGGACAAGAAAATACCCAGAATTCGTGTATGTAATTATGCAGTGATTAGGGAGGGTAATTAGGGTTGAATTAGTGGTAATGGCCATGCATGGAAAGACAAATTGTGGCCAACCCTGTATGACACCTTCCCATGGTGTAGCTACCTCCTTTGGGTGAGAGAATCCCAGATTTTGGAAAGTAGAAAGCAGAATTCGCAGCCCCCTTTCCTAGTCCCATTAGGATATGTAAATACACCCTAAATCTATAAGAACTCGTCACTAAACTCTTGGGGAAGGTTTGGCAACGACTTGGGGTCGTTTGGAGGCGGGCTAGGGCTTCAGAGGAGGAGGAGAAAGGCTGGGAATCGGAGCTTCATCCCCTTCATCCTCTGCTGCATCCAGAATGATGACATCTCTTAGATCTTCACAAAGGTAGGTGTTCTCGGGCCAAGATTAAAGAAAACTAATACCATATTGTAGAGCTTCGAGTCTAGGTTCATTTGCACTTAATTTTCCCAATTTTCATGGAGTATTAGTCGTTTTCCCTAAATCACACACAGTTAGGGCTTTTATGTTCTTCTTATTATGCACGTGATTTGAGACCGAATTAGACTAAATTCTCATCCCGAAAGTTATGCTACTAGTAGTCCTCTTCATCTTTCATGTTAAACGTTTTGTCTAAATATCATTATTTAGAGATTTATAAGCATGGCAAGAGAGTCGCTGCATGATCTGTGTTTTCGGGTTGCACTTGACCTTTATGTTCTTCATATATTTCACGTGATTTGAGACCGAATTAGACAAAACCCCCATCATGAAAGTTATGCTACTAGTAGTCCTAGTCATGTTTTATGTCGAACACTTTGTCTAAAAGTCATTGGTTAGATAGTTATAAGAATGGTAAGAGAGCCACTGCATGATCCTGTGTTTTTGGGATGCACTTGACCTTTACGTTCTTCATGGTGTTCACAAGAATAGAGACCAAATTAGGTCAAACCCCTAACATCAAAGTTCTTCTACTAGTTGTCTTGGTCATCTTTCATGTTAAATATTTTGTCTAAATATCATTATATAGAGAGATATAAGAATGGTAAGGGGAACAGTTGGTTTTCCTGCGTTTTCGGGTTAAGCTCAGAATCGCGTCTGGTCCAGGCGACGCGATTCCAGCGCCTGGTATCGCGTCGGCCAGGTCCGACGTGATCCACTAAAAGGTATCCATAAGAGGCGATGCGATTCCAGCGCTGACTGGTCAACGGCCGCGTGAGACTTCGCGCATGCCTGGGAGTCTGTGCAAGTCTGAATCGCGGCGGGATCCCCGGACTCGATTTAGGCAGTTTTCCCACCCATCAGATTATTTAATCAATTTCCTTTAACGCGTCACTATGCCCCGACGCGTTTCATGTTGAAAGGCGGCCTACAAGGCCGACGCGATTTACTTTTCTGCATGTTTTGGTCTGCTTACCTGTACACCGTGTTTGAAAAACGTCCACTGTGTTGGACGCCATTCATAGGTCGACCCGAGACTGTTCTTTTCTGCTAGTCAGTTAGTATGTTTGGTTTCTTGGTCTGTCAACATGTGCATGATGTTATAGTAGGCATGGACCTAAAAGCAATCAACCCATTGAAAAATGTAATGATATGAATATGATTCTAACATGTAATTGTGATTGACCTTATGTTCATTTGATTATCTTGTGATCTTACTTATTGTCAAATTGATATGATAAGATTATGATATGAATGTGGGGATGAATATATGTTAGTATCACTACAAAAAAACAAACATTTGTCAGTGGTTGCAAGCCGCTGACGAATATAAAGAAATCACTGACATATCATTATGTCCGCGCCTATTCAAGCGCTGCTAAAGCTGTTGCCAAAAAGTCCGTGAACATAACTTATGTCAGCGGTTCCCTTTCGTCGCTGACATATATACCATTTGTCCACGACTATTGAAGCCGCGAACATAAAGTATTATTGGCAGCAATTGAAACGACCGCCGCGATAGAGTTTACAGCAACGGCTGTCAGTCGCGGCCATTAGTGTATTATGGCCGCGGCTTGAAGCCGCAGATATATGATGCTTTTATCAGCGGCTGAAGTCGCTGCTTTAAATGTTTATTGCCAGCGCTCAATGGGCCGCAGCCATATGTTGTCTTTTGTCAGCATGTCCTAGCCGCGGACATATGTCCATTTGGCAGCGGCTTTCCAGCCGCTGACATATTGTCAGAAAGAAAAAAAAAATTTATAATACACCCTCTATATTCATATATGAACCACCTGAATCATTCAATCACATATATTATCATTAAGCCACCACCTAGGCTCGTTGGATCATTCAATCACACACTATTGAGCCACCACCCGGGCTTGGTGGATCATTCAATCACACACTAATAAGCCACCACCCATGCTCGCTGGATCATTCAATCACACACATACAATATAATGCATAAATATTGTTATACAAATATCCAGAACAGTAGAAAATGTGAGAGTGTAGTAAAATAAGAGGGAATCAGAGACATGATCAGCATGATCATCATGATCTAAACGCCTCATCTGTCTCGCTATCGCTCGCGCTCTTAACTGGAGGAGATACATACAGCTGGGTACGTGCCTGTGACGCCTATATCTGGGAGAGGAGTAAGCATCTCGTCCACCTTCGAAGCTACATTCTCCAATTGAGAAATCTTTTCTTCCATTTGATTCATCTTCTCTGCCTGTACTTTCAACTTCTCTTCTTGTGCTTTTAATTGTTCTTGCATTATCCTTTCTCGCTCTGAATAAGCAGATGTTCCTGTAGCTCCATACCATGTGCTCAACGTCTCTCCACTACATGCACAGCGAGCACGGCCAGGTCGATCTTTTCCCATGACCGAAATGAAGGCATCCTCGGAAGTCACTGTGGTGTGGCTCTCGGCATCAACGTCTGAGGAAGGAGCAATCATCTGAGTCATAACCTCCTACAGCAAAAGGTAGAGAAAAAAATATTAATTATACAACTATTGTAATGAAAACTATTCACATAAAATAAATAGAAATAAAGTTGCTTACATATCGTCTCCTGCTCTCCTCATCTACCCAGCACTCACTGCCATCAGTTAGTCCTTTGCATCGACCCATCTTGAATACCTCAAGTCGATACTGAGTACGTCCATACATATTAGACTGTTTAAATTAAAGACATATAAGTAACTAATGAATAAAAGGGATAACATAGTTCATAAAACATAACTCACAAATCATTCATCAACTGATAATGAGAAGTCTTGCCCCGTCTATATGGCATAGACTGAGTGGCACGGTTTTGCTTATTTCGATCAGCAACCCTTTAAAAGACATAATAGACAGGTATTTTCTATTTATAGAAACAAATAATCATAAACAATTATATTCTAATCATTTTAAATATTACCTGCTCATCCCCAGTAGTCCACATCTCGCACATTGTTTGCCAATCTGAGGAGTCAACACCTGCTGGGACGGACGCAATCGCATCTTCTAAAGACTTGCCATTAAAATGCTGACATGAAAAGTAAGTTTTTTGTCAATATATAAACAAGTTTAAAAAATAAAGTACATATGAAAATGAAATAGTATATTAACTTACTCTTTTTTTTTTGCTTGCTACACTAGCTGCGATGCATGGCGCTCATGTGAGCAAGCATCTCCCTATCTATTTTTTCTGTTCGCTCCCACTGGTACGTCAACTGCAAAACAAAGTCACTCAATTATAAGAAAAATAGACACATATATACTATTCATTGTAAACAATAATTACCTAAAGATATCTGAATATCAACTCCTTAGTCGCAACAGGCAGCTTCGCAAAATCGTTTTGCCAAATCTTACAATACATTTTTTGATACAACCCCCCGTCGGAGGGACTCACCGTGGGGGGTGGGGGCAGCCGCCGGAGCTCAGGGCGTTGCCGGAGGGGTCGCCTGCACACCGTGGTCGGGGCGTCGCCGGAGGGAGAGGAAGCCGTCGGTGGTCAGGGCGTCGCCGGCCTTCGGGAAGAGAGAGAGAGAGAGAGAGAGAGAGAGAGAGAGAGAGAGAGAGAGAGAGAGAGAGAGAGAGAGAATGGGGGTTTTGTTGGTGGAACAGGGTGAAAATATGGCAGCGGCTACGGACAGGGTGAAAATATGGTAGCGGCTGCATAGCCGCTGCCATATTATTATTTAGCAGCGGCTAACAGAAGCCGCTACCATATAATTGTATGGCGGCGGCTAACAGCCGCTGCCATATGTATTAATTTTAACAAAAAACTTTAAAATATATATATTTACTATATACATTAATATATTTAATAGTTTATAATTATAAATATGATAATTAATTAGTATCTTTATCAAATATTTTACTTATTTTTTAGTTCATGACAGAGTTGTAACTCGTTACAATGTTATCTCATGTTACAGTACGTATGTTAAATAAGTTCTGTTACAGTATGGTCCTCTATATATATTATAATCAGAGACCACTAATTAATTTACACTTATAAATATTACTATATCTATTAATGTATTATCTTATAGAATATATTAAAAAGGGAAGAAAACAAGTCGAAGACAAGTCGCTCTGAGACACTCGAAGACAAGTCGCTCCTCCCGGACTTTCTATGCACGTTGGAAGAAAACAAACAGAGTTTAATTAAAACAGCGAGTTGAGAAGAATTGAGACCATGCCGAAATGACTAATTTTCGTTTCTTGGTGATCTCAGCACCTGTAATTTTTATTCCTCGGTACATAGACTAACATTAGCGGTAACAGCCAGCTCCGGCGTAGGTGAGTGGGTTGGTGCATGGTGGACTGGGGGCGGCTGGGGAGAACTGACGGGGCGTGCAGCTAGCTAGCTACATATTGAGTGGGGGGCCGGACAAGTGGATATGGGAGCTAGGATGGCGACAAGATGGTGTCTGCGTACAAGGGGGAGCACGTCTCTTAGGTCTTGCTGATAGTGAGAAGGCGGCTGGCAGGCGGGGTGGGGAGGACGGTGGGGTGGGGATCAGTACTACTCCTGTGCATTTGCACTGTAATTGTGTTGTTGTTCCCATATGCGCATGTCTCAGGGATCCGGTCTGGGGAAGGCATATCGACTCCTTTGTCACCTTATATCTATGGGGTTCCCTTTTTAATGAAAACAAAAAAATAGTTTAAACTTCTTCATCATCAGTACTTCTACCATAGAATCTTTGGATCTTAGTTACTCTTACATTTAATTTTGATCATATTATATGACCGTTGAATCAAAAACTACATCTCATCAAGATCTCCGTTATTATAAATACGTATATTAGAATTACTCTATTAAATTTGATTCATCTTTAAAATCAGTCGGTTGAATTTGATTCATATTTAAAATCGGACCATGTGGACTCATCATTTTAACACAGTATGGATGAAGACACAGGTCGATCGACCTACTTGAGGACCCACGTCGACTTAATTACTTGAAAACCCGAGCCCCATACTCATTTTTGTTTGACTTCGTCAAACAATGCGTAAACAGACTTAAATTTTGTCGACTGTCGGAGGCAGAACATGTTCTCACTCATGAGACTAGCACGCTATCCGACTGCCAATTCATCTCTTGTCACCACCGTTCGAGTAGCACTTGGCAATACTTGAATTTGCAATATGCATCCATATACATAAGAACATGATAAAAATCTAAAGAACAATAACATTTTTGTGATGGATCACAAATCCATTTCCACAATCCATTACACACACACACACATGATATATGATCAGATCAGTTTGCTTCATGGGTATATTCTTTGAAAGATATAAATTTACTATGTTCTCAAATTCTAATTCTTATATTTAAGTTTAATAAACACATAGAAAAATATAAACACATATGTATAATAAATTTATGTATAATATATTTATTTGAGAACATTACAAGTATATATATATATATATCTAGTACAAATATACATATACATTTCAAATATAAATAACATATGTATATATCAATCACTAAACTAAAATAACTTTTTATTAAAAAAATTTATATGCTCTAGATATTCTGATTTGAAGTTTTTTATTTAACAACTGAATAAAATGAAAATTTTATATTGTCAGCGGCTTTATGCTGCTGACTAATACTGTCAGCGACTTTTAATGGCCGCAGACATTTAATCTATGTCAGCGGTTACAAAAGCCGCTTAATAATATATGTCCGCGATCAAACATAGCCACGACCTTAACTCCACATTTGTCCGCGGTTACATGTCAGCTGCTGATGTATGCTGAACTTTTGTCAACGAGTAGCATCAATGGCAGACAAAACATTTTTATGGCAGCGATCTATTATAGCCGCTGCCTTATATCTCTTTTGTCCTTGCATTTGCAGCCGCGAACATATATTCGTTGATAAATATTGGTCCTCCTGTAGTGTATGGACTTGTTAGTTGAGTTTCTATCATGATTTGCATATGAGTTTTGATAGTTATATGTTTTCCGATGTTTCAATTAATTATTTGTCAATTGCATACATGTTAGGAATGATCCGTGACTCATCACTTACACCTTTGCACGATTAAACACACCCTTCTTGGGGAATTGAGAGCTCTCTGCCGATCATTCCAAATTGGCAAGACTAGCGATCTTTTCCTTAAGACCTCCGTAAGTCTCCTCTCTCTATGGATTCCCACATAGAGGCCGAGCTGGTTGTACCATGAAGTACCTTGGAGATAGAGTGCACATGTTTCGCATGCGATCTATCATTAGTCATCCTCATGTCAAGATATTAATGAATTATGAAACATAAGACACGTCGTTATACTGACCATTTGTTCTCTTGAGCTATTTGTCACACCTTGACCCTATGATGATCATGTTCTTGTTACATTGAGCTTATTATTGAAATTCTGTGGCCATAATATGAGTATGTTTGTTCGGCACAATGTAGGACTTCGGTCCATTTGACTAATGCATGTGCAATAGGGGCCCTGTCTGGTCTTGGGGAAGAGCGCCCCAACGTACTTATTAACCGCGGAGTATGGACTTGTGGTGCTTGGCATGACACTGATACTATATGCAAGATTTGTTAGAATGTGCCTTCGTTTGATATGATATGATAAGTTTGATTTGATATTATACGTCCGTTCATGCGAATACATGATATCTGTGTGAATATGGGCAATTCATTTTGATATGATTCTACTCTTGAACTACATGTCCATTGCATATGTAATTCGATATTTGATTTGATATGACATCCGTTCTATTCCGCTATTTCACTTGTTAGAAAAGTATGCATTGTCATCATGTTCATGTGCATATTTGCCTATTTAAAATGTTAATCATGTATATTAGTGTCCGCACAATATTGAGATGTAAATCCTACTGAGCTAGTTCGCTCACCTTATCATCCTGTCCTTTTTAGGTAGTGATGAGGAGCCAGTGGAGTTCGATGGGGCAGGGCAAGATTGATGAGCACTCGACATTGAAGAGATGAAAGTAGTAGGAATAGATATTTGAGTAGTCTATGTATTGGTGAAATATTTTCATTCGAATAAGTGACCCTTTAGTTGGTTCTTCTTATGTAAGGTTTTGACTAGTGAATTGAAATGGAATAAAGTATACTTTGGTGACAATAGTATTGTCATGCCCCACCAATTTAGCAGTGGAATAAATCGGGGAGGCATGAACAACGAGTATGGTAAATTGAGCATACATTCGCAAATATCAGAGCATCTAATGAACAATAATTGCAATAAAACTCATCATTTTATTGATAAATCATCTAAACTATTATAACCACTAATTCAGAGCCAACATAGGGCTCAATGACATTATTACATTGGAAATGAAATCTAAAGCAAATATCTAACTAGACTCTAAGGTACTAAAGACATTCCATCGCTATGACTTCAGGACGCTCATCACTCCAGTCCAATCCCGTTGTTGTGTGTAAGGTCGTCACTTCACGTACCTGAAAGCACAATAAAAATAACGAAGGGTGAGCGATAATGCTCAGTAGACTTAATATCTCGTGTAAACATGTATACTTTAAGTGATTAATGTCTTGTAACGCAGTTAACTAGAGAAAACGATCATGTATAGTCAAGAGAGTATAGTACAAAATAACAAGTGAACGATAATACATTTCTTAAGAGTATTGCAAAATTAGGATGACAACATAACGAGATAGTGTGTAACAAGATAGTGTATAACAAGATAGCGTGTATGAAAATGACATGTAATAGGATAGTTTGTATCAAGGTGGCGTGTAACGAGATAGCTTGTATATCAAGATAGCGTGTAATGAGATAGCTTGTATATCAAGATAGCGTGTAACGAGATTGCATGTAAAGAGGTAGCGTGTAAAGAGATAACATGTAATGAGATAATGTGTATGGTTGCACCACAGTGCACTAGTCGAGTACGACAATAGTCACTTTGGGACAGTAGCCGTTTAATGATAGTACAGTATGTCTGAACTCCTTAGACTACTGTTATAACAGTCAGTGCTAACACAATAATAGCACCGAAATGATACAGTACGTCTAAACTCCTCAGACCAATAGTGTAACAGTTAGATGTCTAGCCAAATCAGTATAGTCAATCAGAACCGGTGCAATGCAGAACACCGTCAATAGCCCCTGCAGGTATTTTCGGGTGGCTCTCTGCCTCCAGGACTAGATTGGAGCCCCTCAGACACTCTCCGTGCCCTGCACATCTATGCATTCGAGTCAGTAGGGTCACCGGACCCATATTATGGCGCTAGACAGTCATGTATAGTATAAATAATAGGAGCCGCAACAGCTCAAGAGTCTCAAGAGAGTACTAGTTGAATAGGCGAGATAGTAGAGTGAACGTGAATAGATGAGAGTACAAGGATAGTAGATGAGATAGGGGTATAATCGTAAAACAACGATAAGCCACAATAGTAACGATTGTACAGCACCAGGTCGGGTACCGACAGTCTGGTAGAAGAAGTCACCATCGCCCACTAGCCGCGCTAAGAACGCTGGCCAGGTGGTCCGGCGTGATCACAAGATAAGAGAGATCTCACTAAGGCCGTTTGGATCGTACTGATCCCTAAGAGTGTAACAGGGTTTAAAGGTACAACCAGCTCGTTGACTAAGGACGTGCGCCAAAGCCAAGAAGACTTACGGAGGCCTTGGCAAGGAGTCTCTCGCCCAGTCGAGAGTATTCCCAATGGAGAGGTGGTCCAAGTCAAGAGAAAGTGTGTAACGAAACGTTGTCCGTCTTGTCTCGAGTGCTCGAAGGCAGAGGGACGCGATAACAGTGTACAAATCACGCGAATAAAATGAAGACATGTGTCATTTAAATAATAGAGAAATTAGGTAATTAGTTTCACTTAATTACTAGATATATTATTGAGTAATTTACTATGGTTTAATGGCAACATGATGGTTAAGTGTGTGCAAATGTATGAAATCAAAAGAGCATGATGGATTGTGCACAAGCTTTTAAATTAATTGGATTCATGTAATTTATTGCACATTAATATTTATTCAAATCAAATTATGAATAACAATATTTAATTAAGGCTAAATAATGGCTAATTAGCAAGTAGAGCAAGGGTATATAAGCAATTTCGGGTTCTGGCTATTTTCCTTAACGCGAAGGAGTACCCGTCGCGACTCCAGGTCTGACAAGGCGGCTGGGTGCAACAAGCGAACGGCCCCAGGCCCGGTTCAGGGGTGGAAACGCGATGTCTTAGGCCGCTGCGTTCTCAACGCGACGTGCCAGCGGGGCGCGACCCGGCTGATATTGCGGCGGGTCACGCCGTCGCGATATCAGGAGAGTCCGACCCTTTTTTCCTTTTTCCAGGACGTTTCCTATTTGATACAGGTCACTTGTAAATTCAATATAAAATCGTATAATGACCCAAAAATCATGAATCCAGTTTTCAAATGAAAGTAGACACATAGATCTATCAGCATGCACGATTAATTTGAAATTAGATAAGATTTAGGCATGCTTTGAACAGGTTATATTCCGATGACCTAAACAGGCGCAGTCAGGGTTCAACGAATTAATTAGAGATGAATACATGCTGAAAAATTTCGAAACTATGGGCGTTTGAAAGCTAACAAGATGTAGTATTTATGAGAATGTTCTCATGGTGTGGGATCAAGTATGCACAGAGTTCACAAGCAAACATGAAGGGTCGGGTGCATGGTTCTGACAGAGATTCAAAGAATTAATTCTCCCTGATGGGAGATCAAAATAGAGCAAGACCAGGCCGTTTGAAAGCTAATAAGATGCAGTATATATAAGAATTTTATCATGGCATGAGAGCAAGTAAATTTGGGGAATTAGAGAAAACATGAGATTTTGGTTTATGGTAACAACAGGGTTTCACAAATTAAATTCGCCCAAATGGATGTGCGAAATGCAACCAGACCAGAGGGCTTTTGAAGAGGATCATGAAGTCTACCCAGGGTAATTTTTTCACGATTTTAGCTTGAGAGATTGCCTACCTTTTTGCACTGTAAAGATCCTAGGATTTGGGGATGACGAATTTTCAAGTTCTTCTTGCTCCAAATCTCCTTCTTCTCCTTACTCCTCGTCCTTAGCCACCTTTTCTTGTGCTCTAAAGCTCCATCAACGAAAATGAGGATTGGTAGACATGAATTAGAGGTCTATTAGGTTGTGTAAGAGTTCTCCTTCCTTAAAACTCCTCTTTCCTTTCAAACTCTTAATTTTTCACATTTATCTCTCAATGTTTTGCCTTTATCTACCTAATAGGCTTGGGGTGAAGTCTAAATTCGTGGGTAATAGTTTAGGATAGGATTATGACTCTTTTTAGGATATTTATAACCCTTTTTAATATTTATCTTATCCATTATTTATTTATTTATTAATTAACTCCGAATTTCCACATTATCTCCCCTATTCTAGCATTATCCACTAATTGGCTTGTGGAGAGATCTAATTTCGTGACTAATGTGTTAGGATGAGATTAGGACTCTTTTAGGGATATATATTGTCTTTATTATTTATCTAATCTCTTTTCTAATTATTACTATATTTAATCCGAATTTCACTTAATTAACTCCCATCTCATGGTGGGCTCTTCTTATTTGGGTCCAACAATCCATGTTAGAACCATTAATAAAATCTATTACTAATTTGACTTAATGGGTATTGATTTAATTCTAATTATTCACCCTTTATCCTTATGTCAATCTATTTATCACACTTATTCAAGTAATTTCATATTTTTATTTCAATTAAATATGATTCATGTCAATATTTCTAACCTTCATCATTTGGGCTCTTACTCTTGGCCCAATAACTTGTGGGAGCTTAATTGTACAACACATGTACTTACTTTACTTATTGGATTTTTAGTTATCCTTTTATTAGAGAATTTATTCGTGGACCAAGATTGTCTATTGGTCCAAATAACATAATCGGTTACCATCCTATATTATTTAAAGTCTACCCATATGTTTATTTTAATTTATAATCCACTTTGGCTCATAAAATAATGGGTTCTTCGACTTATTCTTTAATTACGATAATAAGTCGCGTAAATTCTTAAACTTGGTCTAAACAATTTTTTTGTGCCCAAATTTCATGATGGGTCATTAGAGAATATATTTAAAATATAATTATTATTTTTACGGAATTTTCATATAGGTTTATACGCATGTGATAATATGCGTACCTTTTAACTAATTGAATTTATTAATTGACAAAATATCAATTTATCTATAATTTTTAATTAATGAATTTTTCGGGGTACTACAAATATGGACTCATGTGTTATTGTATTTAAATTATGACTCTGTGCTATTCAACTGTGATACGTCTATTTGTATCGTTCACGTCTCCTGGTATTTATTCCGCTACTAAATATCCGGGCGTGACATTCTACTCTCTCTCTCTCTCTCTCTATATATATATATATAGTACAACCGTATGGCCCCGCCATACTGTAGCACAACACCGTCGAATTGAGATCCGGTAGTGCAAAAAACATTTTTCCTACACGCACCGTTATATATGTGCACCTATGGCGCGCGTAATGCACACGCGCGTGGAGAGGGGATCGTTGGCTGTAGTGTGACCGGGACGTATAAAATACCCTCGTTATAGTATTTCTATATATATATATGTATAAAGTGTGGAAAAGATCTATCTTGTTTGAGAAATAATTGGTGTATGACTGTTGATCATATTAATACGAGTAGATATTCAATTATATAGTGGTGTGTATGCACATCATCTTGTGGTTGTTTGTGTATAATCTGTGTTTGTTTAACATGATATGTGCAAATAAGTTTGTAAGAATGATATTTTTTCAAGGGTAAATTAATTAGGAGTTCCTATTAGATTTTTGACTTATTTATTAGTCCTTAACAGAGCTGTAACTCATTACAGTAAGTGTTATCATCTGTTACAGTATATGTTAAGCTCTGTTACAGTAAGAACCTCCCTTTTACAGTGAGGGACTTCTAATTAATTTGCCCTTTTTTCAATTATTTTTGTAAAACTAGTTTGTGAACTCATATATTTATTTTTTTAGATTTAAGATAAGGTAAATTAATTAGAAGTTCCTAACTCATGTAATAGAGATGTCTTTATTGTAACAGGACTTAACGTATACTATAACATGCGATAACACTTACTGTAATGAGTTACAGATGTGTCATGAACTAGAAAATAAGTCAAATATTTGATAGAGTCTCCTAATTAATTTTACCTTTAAGATATTAACATTATCGGAACACCAACATAACATTGAGAGGAGGTATTTTTTTTTACTCTACCAAAATAAGATGAGCACTTCTACCAATTAAATTAACCTGCTGCGTAATTAAAGAGACATGGATGTAAGGAAAACAATAAAAGAAAATTGCATGGTTTGCCTTGATCGACGCTCTTGTCAGGCCATGTCCTGCGAGATTGGTTGTCTTGAAGACTTTTTTTTATATAATAAAAGTGACCAGCTATAAAAACATTTATATGTAGGCGGCCTAATCTCATCAATTACTTAACATTTAAATTACAGTAAATATTATGAATTATTAGTGTCTTTAATTCTTCTTTTACTTTTATAAAATCTAAAAAAAATTTTATGAGACAAATAGATAACAAATTAAAGGCACTTTAAAACGAGGCCTATGTGCCACAACGAAAACACTTTGTACTGCCCGCGCGAAAATACCTATGCCCCCATTTGTAAACACTAATGGGTAGACCTCACTGCCACATTAATAACCATATTAATAACGGGATTTGTCCACTTGTGCCTGTGGACACTTCCACACGAATACTCTAACTAAGTACAAAGTATTTCTTATACTATCAAAAATGTCAATCTAATACTTATTATCCGTCTAAAAGGATATCAAAACATAGTTCTTTGGGTAGATAGGAGAGGATGTTGGCTTCCCAAGTGTGGAGGCCTTTTCTTGTTTGGGCCGGAACCGAATGGGTCTACACTTAGAGGAAAGGTATGACGGTCGCCAGTAGCGGGCGCAGACCTGCAAAACTAGAATAGGATTAGGGGGCCCGATTGAAGAACCAGGGAGAACCCTCCGATGCCTAAGTCAGTAACAGACTTGAGAGGAAGAGAGTTCTCATGTGTTATGCTATGGCTGGTGTGAGTAAGATTACGCGTACCTTTGCATGGCGCTATAGCTGAGCCTTTTATAGGCATGTGCACTGGGGAGAAGGGATGAAACGTCCCGGGATCGTGCTTGAAAGGTCGTGCCGGTTGGCGCATCGTCTGGGGAGTTACGCACCGGAGCGCCCGTTGGGGCGCTCGGTAGTTATTGCTCCTCTTGATCGTGGGGTGCGCGGCCTGCAGCCGTTATAACTATCGTAGGACGTGAAACGACCTACTCGGACGCCCTTGGCCATAGATCCCAAGCAGGTTGCCTGCATGGGGAGTCAGACCTGCCGTTGTGACTGGTCCTGCAGTCCGGAACCCACGTAGGCTGCTCTAGGGCTAAAGCCTGCTCCTCAAGGGGGTCTGCTCGGAGTGGGATTCGAACAGACCAGGGGGTGTCCGGGGATGGCCTTGCGCTGAGCAGTTATCCCTGGGGATGTTGGAAACAGACGTTCGAGGGCGCATGGTGTCCTAGGGAAAGGAGGAGCCCGTTCATTCTGCCATGGGCTATACGGGCCCAACAAAGGGGCCCAGGTGGCAAGAATTGACCACCACACTTGCCCCCCACGCCATTGAGCCGGCTCGGGAACCGGGGCGCTCAAATGGCGGTAGGCCAGTCGAACGTTCTTCCCGCATTAAATGCGATGGCGACCTCGGACGCGCGAACGGCGGTTGGCGCTGACGCTTCATACTGCTTTCTTGAAAGTGGCGGAGGATTCATGATGAAGGGGGGTACCGTGGCGAATCAGGAGCCTCTTGATATGTCCAAACGGTCACCTGAAAAGAGAGCGCTTGTAGCTTCTAGGGTTTCCCGCCCTCTCTTCCTTATAAGGAAGGGGAGAGACGAAGGCGGGGAACTACGCCTTCAAAAAATCCACTGCGAAGAGTCTTTCTGCCGCCCAAACTCTCTTGTTCCTCTGCTTCCTTCTTCGTCTTCGGCCATGTCGCAGAAGGGTAAAGCTGTGGTTGATGCCAGCGGCAGCGGCGGGGCACCGAGAGCGCCTCAGCGGACGAAGTACCGCTTTTTCAACTGCCTTCGCGAGAGATACCGCATCAGGCCGGAGTACGACGTCGTGCTCGCGAGGGAGGAGGAGCCTTATTGGCAGGAGAAGGTCGGTTGCATAGCGATGTAGCACGACATCCTGGAGGCAGGGTTCTGGCTGCCACTGCTGGCAGTGGCGAGGGACCTGTTGAACACCTGGGGGATAGCCCCGATCCAACTGGCACCAAATAGTTGGAGGACGATATGCGTTTTCTGCATATCGTGCAAGGTGTGGGGCATCGAGCCTACCACCAACCTCTTCCGGAGCCAGTTCGCCCTGACAGCCTCACCGGGTACAAGCCGGAATGTATACTACACAAAGCACCTTCCAGATCGGATGAGGATCGAGTTTTCTCCGCGGTTTTCCAGCCACAAGGGGTGGACGAACCGGATCCTCTTCCTTGCGCGCAACGCGAGGGCACCGGAGTGGGGGTTCCCTATGAGGGTGAAGGACCCGCGTAAGGATGTCTACCCCTTCATGGGCAAAGAGGAGGTGACACTTTCAGAGCGTCTCAACAGCGTCTTCATCGAGAAGGCGGAGGTGTGCCTCACCGAGGCCTAACTTGTCAAGCGCGGGCTCAGCCGAGCATGGAGTAAGTCCCTTTGCCTCCTCTTTCTCTCTTCTGATCTTCAGGAGTCACCTTTAGTAACTTTTCTCTCCTTTGCAGCTACTGAGGAGCTGAAGGCGGGCATGGACACGAGGACATGGCCCTTTACACCGAGCAAACCATCGTCATGGCTTATGTGACGGTTGTGGGTGAAGAGCGCCCTCCAGATGCCGCACAGGATCGTCCTGCCAGAACGCGGGGCGCAGCAAGTTCGCGAGTCCCTGAGAGGGGGCCCGAGAAGATTCGGCTGAAGAAGAAGGCCACTGCGAAAGTGGTCTCAAGGGTGACAACCCGTCCCCTTTCTGAGCAGGAACCGGTCACTGACGAGGTCGAAGAGGAGGCGGCGAGGAGTCCCCTTCTTGTCAAGAAGAGGGAAGGTTGACGAAGGCTGCACGAACGTCGGCTGATCAGGGGTCCGAGGAGGACATCGAGGCCGAGGATGCCGAACCGCTGCTTAAGCGGAAGAAGCGGAAAGCGGCAGAGACTTTCATGTCACGCCCCGAGGCCGCTAAGAAAATGGCGCTCGACCTCAAGCTCGTCGAGGTGAGCTCTGCGTCGGGGGGCTCTACCACTGGAGGCGTAGAGCGGGAAGCAGGTGACAGTGCTGCTGGCGAGGTGCTGGCAAGTGAGCCCCGACCAGACTCCGGAGATCTCTAGCAGGGGATATCGCCCGGAGTGCCAAGCCCAAGACGATGGTGCTGACGACGTCGACCTCGAGGCGCTGATGGACGAAGTTGGTAAGTCGCTGGAGGTGCTGCGAAGGCTTGCAGCTCAGGCCCAGAACCACAAGCCTCAGTGGGAGGCCCAAAATGCCTTCTGTAGGGACTTGGTGGCGCAGTACGAGGTCCGCGAGGCAGAGCTGCAAGGTGAGGTTAAGGACCTCAAAGCTGCCCTCCAGACTGCCGAGCTGGATCTCGCCGTGGCCTGGGTGAAGAAGGAAGCCGTCGCCAAGGTGCTATCGGACGCCAAGGCTCAGGGAGTAGCGGAATACAAGGCCAGAACCGAATTCAAGGCTGACCTAGAGCAGTTTGGGGCTCAATGTTACCAAGTGGGCCTCAAAGCTGGTCGGGAGCATGGGGAGAGACTGTCTTGGCATGGGCGTGCTCGGGAGGCCTTTGAGGCAGCTGTGCGGGAGTGCTGACGCTGAACAGGTGACGCCCGTCTGGACGGTGTTCGGTTCGCCCAGTTTCAGTCTGGGCGAATGCCTCTCGCTGATGACGCTGGTGTTCTTGGGCAGGAGCCTTAGTGACTTCTCACCTCTTACTGCTTTTTGTAAACCTGGCCTAAGGGGCACTTTTTGTAAAAGAAAACTGTGAATGAATCCCCTTTTAGAGTTGGTATATGGCCTCGGTTTTTCTGTCTTCTTCCCTTAGCATTGTTCCTATTCGAATCGGAATTCGTTGGCTTATAAGCGTTGCATGTACTGCACAGGTCAACGAGAACCGAATAGGGTCTTGACCAGGGGTGAATGCTGAACACTTTGCGCGACCTTGAGGGTCAACATATCCATTTCAAGTTGAAAAACTTTGAAGTGTGGATAATTTTAGACACTACTCCAGGCGTACCATAGGAACGGGGAGAAAAGAAGTAGGATGCCGAGCGGAGGCTTTTATAGATAATAAGCCTTGAGATTAGATACATGCAAGCCCTGGGTATGGCTCCGCCGCTAGGAGTAGCAAGCTTATAAGAACCTTTCCCGAGGACCTGAATGACCTGATAAGGTCCTTCCCATTGGCGCGAGCTTGCCGACGGCCCTTCGGGGGTCCAAAGCCGAGCAGCGTCGTAGAACCAAGTCGCCCACATAGAAATGCCTTTCCCGAACTCGAGCATTGTAGTACTGCGCGAGTCGTTGCTGATAGGAAACAAGACGAATGCTGGCGTCATTCTGACATTCGCCGAGCATGTCAAGGTTCTTCCGAAGAGCACAGTTGTTGGCAGCTTCATCGAAGTGGGTTGTTCGGAGAGTGGGGAGAGCCACCTCCAAAGGCATCACAGCTTTCGAGCCGTATGCCAAGTGAAAAGGTGTTTCTCCCGTTGCCACTCATGCTGTTGTTCGGTGGCACCAAAGCACATTGGGGAGCTCATCAATCCACGAACCTCCTGCGGCCTCAACTCTTGTGCGGATCCCGTACAGCAGTGTTCCGGTTGGTGTTTTCGACCAAACCGTTTGCCTGGGGATGTGCAATGGAGGTGAAGTGGTTGTAGATGCCGAGCTCAACACACCTTTACTTGAAAAAGGTGCTATTGAACTGTTTTCCATTGTCAGAGGTGATAACCCTTGGAACTCCAAACCGGCAGAGGATGTTTTTCCAGAAAAACTTCCACGCAGCCTGCTCGGTAATTGTGGCAACGAGTTCTGCTTCGATCCACTTGGTGAAGTAGTCGATAGCCACGAACAGGAACTTTTTCCGACCTTGGGCCTCCAGAAAGGGGCCTAGGACGTCGATACCCCATCTGGTGAAAGGACGAGGTTCGAACAGGCTGTGAAGCTATTCGGAAATCTGATTAATGAGCTTCCCAAACTTCTGACATTCCGGGCACCTTCGAACAAAGGTCATGCAGTCCTTTTGCAACAAAGACCACCAGAATCCTGCCTGAATGATGCTGCGCGCTAGCGTTCTGCCCCCTAAATGGCTTCCGCATAGTCCTTCGTGGACCTCTTCGGTGGCCGCTAGAGCCTCTTCGGGATTGAGGCACCGTAGGAGAGGTCTTGAAAGAGACCGTCAGTACATCTTGCCTTCTATGAGGGTAAAACGCTGGGAGCACATCCTGATCTTCCGAGCTTCGCCCTGCTCGGGCGGAAGCTCGCCTCGAAGTAGATAGGCCAGGAGAGGATCCATCCAGCTCGGAGCTGGTGGACCTGCCTCGATGGCCGCGATGTCTACTTCGGTGCTCGGCGAGGCGAGCTCTTCAATGAACACGGAGCGAGAAGGGGCGATGTCACCTGAAGATGCCAGCTTGGCTAGTGCATCGGCACACGCGTTCTACTCCCGCGGAACATGTATGACCTCTAAATAAAGGAGGCCCTCTGCTCGGATTTTAACCTGCTGGAGGTATTGAGCCATGCGGGGCTCCCTTGCTTCGAACTGCCCGTTCACCTGACTGGCCACCGACTGAGAGTCGTTGAAGACCATAAGCCGAAGGGCTCCGAGGTGCCTAGCCGTGCAGATACCGGACAACAATGCTTCGTACTCAGCAACATTGTTGGAGGTAGCGAAGCGAAACCGGAGGGCGTATTGGAACTCTAGCCCCTCAGGAGAGGTGAGGACCAAGCCTGATCCGCTCCCCGTGACACAAGAGGACCCATCAACGTAGAGCTCCCATGGGGGCTCGTTGGCCAGCGGAGGATCCTGCTCGGTAGGGAGAGTACATTCCGCAACAAAGTCCGCCAATGCTTGCGCCTTGATTGCTGTCCTCGGGCGAAAACTGATGTCGAACTCACCAAGCTCTATGGCCCACTTAATTAGCCTACCGGAAGCCTCTGGATGCTGAAGGATGGATTTCAGCGGTTGGTCGGTAAGGACCGTAATAGAGTGGGCCTGAAAATAGGGGTTGAGCTTCCGAGCAGCCGTGACCAAGGTAAGGGCAAGTTTTTCTGCTCGGGGGTACCTCCTCTCGGCTTCTTGAAGGACCCTACTGATGTAGTATATTGGGTGTTGCGCCGCTCCCTCTTCTCTGATCAGAACCACGCTAATGGAGTGTTCGGTGACCGAAAGGTATACGAACAATGGTTCTCCAAGCACGGGCTTCGAGAGAATAGGTGGGGCTGCCAAGTATGCCTTCAGCTCGATGAAGGCAGCTTCACACTCTTCAGTCCACCGTACATGCCCCTCTTGCTGGGAGGTGCCTTTGGGGCCTCGCCGAGCTGTACATGCCCCCCTTTCATTGGCAGCTATTACCCCATCCTGTTATGGGGGCTGTCCATTTGGATAAACTGGGTATGCCAATTTTGGATGTAACCCTTAGCTTATATGCAATAAACCTCGTGGGTTGTGCGACAGTAAGCATATTCTCTTCGTAGCTAGAAATCCTGGCCGGGGGAATACGAAGGTGATAAAAGAAGGTTATATAATTACTACTTCTCAAGATGAAGATCCAAACGTTATTCATATATTACTACTTCACAAGAGTTATTTATTCAACTTAAACCTTGTATAATTCTAGAGACTGAGGATATTGTGCCAATAGCGCAAAGTACAGACCCGACTATAATTATTAGAATACATAACGATGCCTGCATGCAAAGAGGAACATGTTAAGAAAGTGAAAAAGTAAATAAAAGTATCATAAGCTGACATTTTGTGCCTTTTTTCACAGAAAAGAGCAAAAAAATTCAACGGAGACCATTATGACAATTTATCAGGTAGGAAGAAAAAGAAAAAAAACAGATCACATGGGAAAATTAAGCCAGTCTTATGATACATAACATGCTTTAGATACTCAAAAGAGATTCATTGTTACAAGAACTGCATTGTTCTTTACTAATTCATAATCATGCAAACCAAAATCATCTTAAAGTTCATCGCTAGATAAGATTACAGTCAAATAATCAACCGTTTCATTTGTTTTTTCAAAGAGAGAAGACAGAAGGTGGTGTTGTGAAGCTCTTCAAGGTTCCCTGGGATAAATCTCAAAACGGAGGTAAAGTTCGTCTTTTAAAAGGATTCTGTGTTGAGGGGTGAAGACTAATCATGCAAGCATATGATCTCAAGAGCTAATATAAGATTATCTGGGCTTCCTACTTTTACGTCTCTACATGACCACCCAATTGTGTGGGCATTGCGGTTTCACAGATGTGCCAAAGGTTCTAAGAAGATCTTTGCCGCCAAGAGATAATGTCCTCATCATGGAGGTGTCTTTTAAAAGAGCCCTTTCAAGTTAGGGATGAAAACTGGGCTTATAAGCTTACTAACATCTTTTCAACGACTAACATGTAAATATTTAGACTGGCATTCCACATCCTGTCTGCCAACTCTCCACCCCACAAGGTGAGCATGTCCAAATGAGAAACAGTTTTGTAACATCATTTGGTAACATCATTTGGTAACATCACCATTAAAACTGTGCCACATCAATAACTGAAATAAAAAAGTTAGAAACACCTCATAAATGATGAGGTTGTGGTACACTTTAATTGGTATGTTACTTTAATGTGTTATCAAATGGTGTTACTAAACCATTTTCCATGTCCAAGTAAAGATCCGCACAAGTGGTGCAAATTTCAAAAACTACTTCAGGCAAGAGAGATTATTTCCATAGTGGACGTAGGGTACTGTCCTTTCAAAGTCGTATTAAGTTAAAATATGAAGATCAGCCTTATATAAGCACAAGCCTTGGCCTTGATAAAATTACCCGGCCATGAAAAAATGGGTTAAGGTCATAGGTTTAAAGTAAAATCAGGTCAATTTTAACTCAAATCATTTTGACTCTAACTCAAGTTACAGTCAAATCTGATTAAACCTCACATCAACTCAATTTGACCCATATTGTTTACAATGTCCCATCCTGGACTGATTCTCTTGAATTCCCTTCCTGACTGAATGGGGTATGGAGACATGACGCTCAACTCTCAAACTTCTCTTGTCTGAAAAACTAGTCTATACATCATCTTTTATAAATTTCTGACAAACTTCCTTTCCATAGATTTGAACCTTGATCTCATAAAGTTGGTGTACACAAAGGGCTAACTACCAGGTCACTTATTGAGTAGTACAACTTGGTAGGGTCATGTCAAGTGTATGCAATATTAACTAAGGAGAAGCTTCCGGGACGCTCTGGCGCCCGGGGTGCACGGATACTACCAACCCCAAGCACATGCTGGTTACCAGCTCGTCCCAGGATATACAGAAAGTCACTCTCTTAGCTAAATTCTACCTATGACCTTATCCTGACTTGACCTATTATTTATTTCGTTATACGATCATTTCTCAACAACGAATCTAACATTATGATTTAGAGTCCCATCTTTTATCACCTCTGCATGGCCAATAAATAGAATACATCTTCGGAATCAAAGTGACAATCGACATCCAAGCTATTCTGTTCAGAACACATGCTTACTGTTCACTAGTTGGTGGAACCATTCTTACGAACGAGAAGTTTTGATGACAGCAGAATTTCTAGCTACGAAGGGAATATGGTAGCTACGAAGGGAATATGTCGGGGGGGGGGGGGGGGGGGGGGGGGGGGCGAGGGAAGCAGAGGGAGGGGGAGGGGCACTGCGGGGGGGAGGGATGGGGGCCGGGGAGGGAGGGGGAAGAGAAGAAGGGGGAGAGGGGGGGCCGAGGAGGGAGGGATGGGGGCGGGGAGGGAGGGGTGGGGGACGCGGAGGGGGGGGGGGGGGCGGGGGGGAGGGAGGGGGGGGGCCGTCGGAGGGACTCACCATGGGGGGTGGGGGCAGCCGCTGGAGCTCAAGGCATTACCGGAGGGGTCGCTTGCACGCCGTGGTCGGGGAGTCGTCGGAGGGTGAGGAAGCCGTCGGTGGTCGGGGCGTTGCTGGCCTTCGGGAAGAGAGAGAGAGAGAGAGAGAGAGAGAGAGAGAGAGAGAGAGAGAGAGGAGGAGAGAGAGGAGAGAGAGGGAATGGGGGTTTTGTTGGCGGGATAGGGCAAAAATATGGCAGCAGCTGCATAGCCGCTACCATATTATTATTTAGCAGCGGTTAACAGAAGCCGCTACCATATAATCGTATGGCGGCGACTAACAGTCACTGCCATATGTATTAATTTTAATAAAAAAACTTTAAAATATATATTTACTATATACATTAATATATTTAATATTTTATAATTATAAATATGATAAATTAATTAAGAATCTTTATCAGATATTTTACTTATTTTTTAGTTCATGACAGAGTTGTAACTCGTTACAATGTTATCCCATGTTACAATACGTATGTTAAATAAGTTCTGTTACAGTGTGGTCCTCTATATATATTATAATCAGGGACAACTAATTAATTTACACTATAAATATTACTAATCTATTAATGTATTATCTTATAGAAATATTAAAAAGGGAAGAAAACAAGTCGAAGACAAGTAGATCTGAGACACTCGAAGACAAGTCGCTCCTCCCGGACTTTCTATGCACGTTGGAAGAAAACAACACGAGTTTAATTAAATAGCGAGTTGAGAAGAATTGAGACCATGCCGAAATGACTAATTTTCGTTTCTTGGTGATCTCAGCACCTGTAATTTTATTCCTCGGTATATAGACTAACGTTAGCAGTAACAGCCAGCTCCGGCAAAGGTGAGTGGGTTGGTGCATGGTGGACTGGGGGCGGCTGGGGAGAACTGACGGGGCGTGCAGCTAGCTAGCTACAGATCGAGTGGGGGGTCGGACAAGTGGATATGGGAGCTAGGATGCCGACAAGAATGGTGTCTGCGTGCAAGGGGGAGCACATCTCTTAGGTCTTGCTGATAGTAAGAAGGCAACTGGCAGGCGGGGTGGGGGAGGACGGTGGGGTGGGGATCAGACTACTCCTGTGCATTTGCACTGTAATTGTGTTGTTGTTCCCATATGCGCACGTCTCAGGGATCCGGTCTGGGGAAGGCATATCGACTCCTTTCTCACCTTATATCTCTGGGGTTCCCTTTTTAATGATAAACAAAAAAAAGTTTAAAATTCTTCTTCATCAGTACTTCTACCATAGAATCTTTGGATTAGTTACTTCATTTAATTTTTATATTATTTATATTTATATATATATATATATATATATATAATCGTTGAATCAAAAACTACATCTCATCAAGATCTCCGTTATTATAAATACGTATATTAGAATTACTCTATTAAATTTGATTCATCTTTAAAATCAGTCGGTTGAATTTGATTCATATTTAAAATGGACCATGTGAACTCATCATTAACACAGTATGGATGAAGACACAGGTCGATCGACCTACTTGAGAACCCACGTCGACTTAATTACTTGAAAACCCGAGCCCCATACTCATTTTTGTTTGACGAAGTCAAACAATGCGCAAACAGACTTAAATTCCATCGACTGTCGGAGGCAGAACATGTTCTCACTCATGAGACTAGCACGCCTACGCTATCCGACTGCCGATTCATCTCTCGTCACCACCGTTCGAGTAGCACTTGGCAACACTTGAATTTGCAATATACATCTATATACATGAGAACATGATAAAAATCTAAAGAACAATAACATTTTTGTAATAGATCACAAATCCATTTCCACAAACCATTTCATGATCTGTCTCTCACACACTCGCGCGCACACACACACACACATATATAATATGATCAGATCAGTTTGCTTCATAGATATATTTTTGAAAGATATAAATTTACTCTGTTCTCAAATTCTAATTCTTAGATTTAAGTTTAATAAACACATAGAAATATATATAAACACATATGTATAATATATTTATTTGAGAATATTACAAGTATATATATATATATAGTACAAATATACATACATTTCAAATATAAATAACATATGTATATATCAATCACTAAACTAAAATAACTTATTATTAAAAAAAATTATATGCTCTAGATATTTCTGATTTGAAGTTTTTTTATTTAACAAATGAATAAAATGAAATTTTTATATTTGTCAGTGGCTTTATGATGCTGACTAATATTGTCGGCGGCTTTTCATGGCCGCAGACATTTAATCTATGTCAGAGGTTTCCTAAAACCGCAGACATAACACCTATATGTTAGCGGTTACAAAAGTCGCTTAATAATATATGTTTGCGGTCAAACATAGCCGCGGCCTTAACTCCACATTTGTCCGCGGTTACATGTCAGCCGCTGACGTATGCTGAACTTTTGTCAGCGAGTAGCGTCAACCGCGGACAAAACATTTTTATGGCAGCGATCTATTGTAGCTGCTGCCTTATATCTCTTTTGTCCTTGCATTTGCAGCCGCAGACATATATTCGTTGATAATATTGGTCCTCTGTAGTGTATGGACTTGTTAGTTGAGTTTCTATCATGATTTGCATATGAGTTTCGATAGTTATATGCTTTCCGATGTTTCAATTAATTATTTGTCAATTGCATACATGTTAGGAATGATCCGTGACTCGTCACTTACACCTTTGCACTATTAAGCACACCCTTCTTGGGGAATTGAGAGCTCTCTGCCGATCATTCCGAATTGACAAGACTAGAGATCTTTTCCTTAAGATCTCTGTAAGTCTCCGCTCTCTATGGATTCCCACATAGAGGCCGAGCTGGTTGTACCATGAAGTACCCTGGAGATAGAGAGCACATGTTCCGCATACGATCTATCATTAGTCATCTTCATGTCAAGACATTAATGAATTATGAAACGTAAGACACGTCGTTATACTGTCCATTTGTTCTCTTGAGCTATTTGTCACACCTTGACTCTATGATGATCATGTTCTTATTACATTGAGCTTATTATTGAAATTCTGTGGCCATAATATGAATATATTTGTTCGGCACAACGTAGGACTTCGGTCCATTTGACTAATGCATGTGCAATGGGGGCCCTGTCTGGTCCTGGAGAAGAGCGCCCCAACGTACTTATTAACCGCAGGAGTATGGACTTGTGGTGCTTGGCATTACACTGATACTATATGCAAGATTTATGGGAATGTGCCTTCGTTTGATATGATATGATAAGTTTGATTTGATATGATATAATAAGATTTGATATGATACGTCTGTTCATGTGAATACATGATATCTGTGTGAATATGGCCAATTCATTTTGATATGATTCTACTTTTGAACTACCTGTCCATTGTATATGTAATTCGATATTTGATTTGATATGACATCTGTTCTATTCCGCTATTTCATTGTTAGAAAAGCATGCATTGTCATCATGTTCATGTGCATATCTGCCTATTTAAAATGTAATCATGTATATTAGTGCCCGCACAATATTGAGATGTAAATCCTACTGAGTTAGTTCGCTCACCCTATCATCTTGTCTTTTTTAGGTAGTGATGAGGAGCCAGTGGAGTCCGATGGGGCAGGGCAATAGTGAGGAGCACTCGACATTGAGGAGATGAAAGTAGTAGGAATAGATATTTGAGTAGTCTACGTATTGGTGAAACATTTTCATTCGAATAAGGGACCCTTTAGTTTGTTCTTCTTATGTAAGGTTGTAACTAGTGAATTGAAATGGAATAAAGTATACTTTGGTGACAATAGTATGGTCTTAATGTGTTAGTATTTAAATTATGACTCTGTGCTATTCAACTGTGATACGTCTATTTGTATCGTTCACGTCTCTCGGTATTTATTCGCTACTAAATATCTGGGCGTGAAATCTCCTCTCTCTCTCTCTCTCTATATATATAATATATAGTACAACCGTATGTGTAGCACCCTTTATTTTTAAAATCTAAATAAAATAAAATTTTTATTTAAATAAATGAGATGGACCAATTTAATTAGAATAAAAGGGAAATAAATAGAAACAAAGGGAATTAAAGCAATACCCATTAAGCTAAATTATTAATGGGTTACTCTAATAACCCAAACCCAATGAAATGGGTCCAAATAGGGTTAGCCCATCATGGAATGAGAGGTAAATAGGTGAAATTCGTACCTAATTAATTAAATAAATAGGAAAGGGTTAAGATAAATGCTAAATAACTCATATATATCTTAAATAAGAGTCCTTACACCACCCTAACCCTTTGGCCACGAAATTAGCTCTCTCCCTAGCCATATTAGGTGGATAAATAAGAGAAAGTGGGAGATAAAGAAGGAAATTTAAAGTTTAATGGAAAGGAGGACTCTTATAATGACTAGGACTCCTATAGTTGGTCATATACATCAAAAAACTCATCCTTAGCAACCCATTTTCGTGGCTAGAGCTCTGGAGAAAGAGAAGAAGGGCTGGAGACAAAGGAGCAAGGAGGAGGAGGCTAGAACAAGAAGGGTTTTCAGATTTTTCGTCATCTAAACTAGGGTTTTCTTCCTTCACGAAAAAAGTAGGCAATCTCTCAAGCTAAAATCGTGAAATAATTACCCTAGGTAGCCTTCATGTACCTCTTCAAAAGCCCTATGATTTCGTGGTATTTCGTTCACCCATTTGGGAGAATTTAATTCGTGAAATCCTGCTGTCACCATGAACTCGAATCTCATGTTTTCTCTAATACCTTGCACATACTTGTTCCCATGCTATGAGAAAATTCTCATTGATACTACCATGTAATAGATTTCAAACGTCCTGGTCTTGCTTGATTTCGATCTCTCATGAGGGAGAATTAAATCTTTGAATATCTATCAGACCTGTGCACTCGACCCTCCTTGTTTCCTTTTTAACCTCGTGCAAACTTGACATCATTCTATGATAAAATTATCATAAATACTAATACATGTTAGCTTTCAAACGCCGCTGGTTCAGAATTTTTCATCATGTATACATCTCTAATTAATTCATGAACTCTGACTGCACCTGTTTAGGTCACCGAAAAGTAACATGATCAATGCATGTCTAAACCTTGTCTATTTTCAAATTAATCATGTATGTTGATATATACATGTCTACTTTCGTTTAAAACTGGTTTCATACTTTTTGGACCACCGTACTATTTTATATGGAATTTCGAACGTCCCTGTATCACAGGGGACCCGCCCAGAGAAAAAGGGAAAAAACCAGGACCGCCCCTGTTATCGCGGCGGCGCGATACGCCGCGATAAGAGGAGTGTCGCGGTTGGCCTTCAGGCCGCGTCATGAACGCGACGGGCCTCGCCGCCGCGTTCCCAAACCCGAACCGGCCAGGCCGGCCGGTTCGCTGTCGCGCCAGGCCGCACCACCGCGACACATGATCGCGACAGGACACCCCGTCGCGATACGCTCTTAACGCGCCCATGCACCCCGTCGCCTTCTTGGAATTTCGGCCAGAATAAATAATTGTGTTTATATCCCTGCTGATTAGTCTATACATTCTTAATTAGCCATGAATAACCCATCTCATAGTTAATTCGACTTGGTAAATTAATAATTGGCATAAATGATATACATTTAATTAATTAAAATGACATTTGCACGACTTGTCATATCCTCAAGATTTCCTTACACTTACGCACACACAACATTATTAAATGCCATTTGACCTTGATAAATTATGCAATAATGTATTCGGTAAATTATCGAAATAAATGACTAAATTACCCTATTTTGTTAAATATAATTGTTTTCGTTTTATATGCGCATTTTAAATACCGTTACCGTTTTCCCTCGGCCTTCGAGCACTCGAGGCACGACGGACCTGTTTTCTACACACTTTCCCTTGACTTGGACCACCTCTCCACCGGGAATACTCTCGACTGGACCAGGGACTCCTTGTCAAGACCTCCGTAAGTCTTCTTGGCTTTGGCGCACGTCCTTAGTCAACGAGCTGGTTGTACCCTAAAACCCGTACACCTTAGGGATCAGTACGATCCATGGCCTTAGTGTTCTCTCCTTATCTTGCAATCACGCTGGACCATCTAGCCTGTGTTCATAGCACGGCTAGTGGGCGGTTGTGACTTCCACCAGACTGCCGTACCTGACTTGGTGCCGTGCAACCGTTACTATCGTGTGTTTCTCGTCATTTTACACATATGTCCCTATCTCATCTGATATCTCGTTACTCTCATCTGTTCACGTTCTCTCTACACTCTCGTCTAGTTCATCTACTACTCTCATCTATTCTTGGTACCCTCTTGGCCATTTGTGATTGTCTAAGATAACAAACATGACTATGCTAGGCAACATAATAAGGGCCCGATCTGGTTCTTGGGAGGAGCACCTGAAAGGCTATAACTCGCGGGGGTCTAATGATCAGGTGATGGCATACATCAAACGCATGACTTTCAAGATTTAATCTAAGACAATTCACAAACATTCCTGTACATGATACTTGACTTGTGGTTGATAAAATGATCGACCAAACCATGTTACTTGCTTTACTTGCTATCGTGACTTGTGCACTGCTGTGCAATTACTTGTTAACTTGAAATATGGCCAAATCTTTTGTACTTGTTACCTATGAAGGTATTCTTGTCTTGTGATCTTACTGGCACGACTATACCTGATCGTTCTCGTACTTGTTCCTGTTGTTAGTTATCCTGCTTGATAAAAGGTTAAACACTTTAAGCCTACTTGTTTACATGAGATATTAAGTCCTACTGGGCGTTATTCGCTCATCCTGCATTTTTATTTAATGTGTTTCAGGCGAGTATGACGATGACCACACTCACGAGGAGGGACTGAGGATGATGCTCAGGAGTGACCCCTTCCCAGCAACCAAGGCTTTCTAGTAGTAGTCAGTTAGTATAGATATGAGTTAGTGAATCAGATAGTCATTTATGTATTAGTTGATTTTGAATAAAGTACTCCGGGCCCTAGTTTTGGCTCTGATACGTTGATGTATTGTCAGTTAATGAGTTATTAGTGAATGTAATGGAGGTTGTTGGATTATTAATGAAATTGGAGTTTAATTGGTGTTATCCAATTGTGCAATGGTATGTTATTTATTTCTCGCTCTGTACTATTTAATAACTGTAATCCCGCTCCGATATTTCGCGTCGGGGCATTACAGTATGGCCCCGCCATACTGTAGCACAACACCGTCGAATTGAGATCCGGTAGTGCAAAAAATATTTTTCCTACACGCACCGTTATATATGTGCACCTATGGCGCGCGTAATGCACACGCGCGTGGAGAGGGGATCGTTGGCTGTAGTGTGGCCGGGACGTATAAAAACCCCTCGGTATAGTATTTCTATATATATATGTATAAAGTGTGGAAAAGATCTATCTTGTTTGAGAAATAATTGGTGTATAACTGTTGATCATATTAATACGAGTAGATATTCAATTATATAGTGGTGTGTATGCACATCATCTTGTGGTTGTTTGTGTATCATCTGTGTTTGTTTAACATGATATGTGCAAATAAGTTTGTAAGAATGATATTTTTTCAATTATTTTTGTAAAACTAGTTTGTGAACTCATACTTTTATTTTTTTAGATTTAAGATAAGATAAATTAATTAGAAGTTCCTAACTCATGTAATAGAGAGGTCTTTATTGTAACAGGACTTAACGTATACTATAACATGGGATAACACTTACTGTAATGAGTTACAGCTGTGTCATGAACTAGCTGTGTCATGAACTAAAAAATAAGTCAAATATTTGATAGAGTCTCCTAATTAATTTTACCTTTAAGATATTAACATTATCGGAACACCAACATAACGTTGAGAGGAGGTTTTTTTTTTTACTCTACCAAAATAAGATGAGCACTTCTACCAATTAAATTAACCTGCTGCGTAATTAAAGAGACATGGATGTAAGGAAAACAAATAAAAGAAAATTGCATGGTTTGCCTTGATCGATGCTCTTGTCAGGCCATGTGCTGCGAGATTGGTTTGTCTTGAAGATTTTTTTTTATATATAATAAAAGTGACCAGCTATAAAAAAAAATTATATGTAGGCGGCCTAATCTCATCAATTACTTCACATTTAAATTTACAGTAAATATTATGAATTATTAGTGTCTTTAATTCTTCTTTTACTTTTATAAAATCTAAAAATAAATTTTACGAGACAAATAGATAACAAATTAAAGGCACTTTAAAACGAGGCCTATGTGCCACAACGAAAACACTTTGTACTGCCGGCGCGAAAATACCTACGCCCCCATCTATAAACACTAATGGGTAGACCTCACTGCCACATTAAAACATAGTTCAAAAACTAAATCAACTGACCTACCACTTAAAAAGAAGAAGTTATTTGTCATTATTAGGGAAGATAGATGCCGGACATCCCCGGAAGAACTTAATTACTCTCCTTTTTATTTGTTAGCCTGCAGCACATCTACCTATCCTTTTAACTTCCCATCTCTTAGATTTGCTTCAGCCTGTCTAGATAGATACGCTTTATTACCCATCTCCAGGGTATATATATACTGCTGTGATCTTTTTTTTGTGGTAATTTGAGAGCTTAAATTCCTTACTTCTGTGATCTTGGCACTGACATATATATGGGAGCAGCTGGTAATATATGGCTGGTTCTTGGCCTCATCCCCGGCCCGTTCTTGGGCAACCTTTTTCAAAAGCTTTCCTTGTCTTCTTCCTCCGATCCCAGCATGCAGGCGCATATATCCATGAAACTAGCTAGCTAGGGTTTCTCCTGTGTACCATTATTGTGGGGTGTGGGATCTAGAGCACATGCACAAGGGAATCAATGCAAAAGCTCCTGTGCAGCAAACATGGCATTCTGGGTAAGATCCTCCGTTTCTGGATGGACCAGTACTTAACGATGGGGCTTCCCATTAGTCTTAGGTGGACAACAAGCCAATCTCATATTGTATTTTTTGTTCAGTTATTAATAAAATAGCTTTTATTTATTATTTTACTATGTTGGTATTATAATAAAGTCCATGAACATGTGCAATAGTGGGTAGACTATGATGTGTGATCATACTAATGAGACTACTCACTTAATAAACACATATTCTAAATGTTCCTATTCGGTGGATACCTGAGAAGGACATCAGATATCTGGATAGAATAGTATTGTTTACTCCTGCTCATATGATGAGGATGACTGATCTCATAGTCATGTGTGTGGAGACACTAAGGAGAAACAATAGGTGCTCTTTAGAGAAAGGGTTCACTGAACTGATCCGATAGAATCACTGGATGGAATTGTACCTAACTGTCAACCAGAAAGATTCAATTGTCACAGTAGTGTAGATGATCTTTAGACTGAGACACCAAAGACACATTGTTGGTGGACTTCTGTTTTTGAGCTTGACCTACGAATCTCTATTCAAGAGATTCCAAACAGTCAATGTTCGGACATAGCGAAGACCTTCGAAGGGGATTGAGTGGTCAATAAGGGATCATTGCCCTCGGTACATAGAGGGAGAATACTCAAGGGAACGATGCAATGGAGTCCCTGGCCAGGGCAGACAAAATATCAAAAAGGGAGTTTTTGATATTAATCTAAAGCATCGAGTCCCAGTGGAACAACAAGTTAGGATTTGACAGTATACCATATCCTAAGTTTTCAAGAGTATTGTGCAAATGAGAGATTATATCTACACGGTAACTGATGACGGAAAGGTTCCTTGTGAGGGTTGCAGAACCCCAATACCTTCTAGGTTCATGTGGTGTTGCTTGGCACCCAACGTGTTCGGAGGCCCAGCTTAGTCGACTAGATAAAGTTGACTCAGATTATTAATTAGATAATATGAGATATTAACTAATTAATTAAGTTAGTAAGAGTTACTAATTTTATGGGCCATTAACTGGATTGGTACTTGGGCCTAGAGGGTCACACGCATAAGGTTTTCATGCGACGGTCTAATTATATAAAGATCAGTTGTTTTTATGAAAAACCGCAATCTTTATATAATGACGTGATGGGAGAACCCTGGCCAAGCATCAGGGTTTCCCAGGGCCGCCCCCCTCTTTCTCTCTCTCTCTCTCTCCCTCTCTCTTGCGTCACATGTCGCGGAGATCGGCGCGGATCCAAGCTCAGTCTTCGAGCGTTGGGAACCTGAGGGAGCGAGCGTGGACGGGCACGAGGGAGCGGGCGTGGATCGTCGCGAGGAAGATCGCGTGGACACCGCTGGAGGCCGGACAGTTGAACGGCTTGTAGCGCCACCTCCTCGCAGTCGTACGAACGCGGATCCGATTCCGCGCAAGGTGATTTCGACTATCCGATAGTCAGATCTGTGTCTACCAAAACGGATCGAGATCAAAATTTAAATCTCATTTTCCGCTGCATTTCTTTGATCTCGGGTCGTAGTAGATCCTTACACTTCCCCTCTCCCAGATCTAGAGCTGCAGGTTTGTGTTGTAGGACCAGGACCAGATAGGGAGGCCTCTGATCAGGTCTGTTGTGGTTGGAATTGGATCAATTGGATTTGGTTTTTACCCACTTCTGTCAACTGGCTAGCTAGCTATCTGATCTGATGGGCATGCACTTCTGTCCGATGCATTGATCTCTGGCAAGAAGAAGTAAAATCACAGGAGTGATCCTTGACAAAAAAAAAAAAGAAATTTGTTGGAGAAGGTGTCAAATGACATCCAACTAGCTCAGTAAGATCTACCCACTAGTATTTACAGATGGGGGCGTAGGTATTTTCGCGCGAAATGTCAATCTAATACTTATTATCCGTCTAAAAGGATATCAAAACATAGTTTTTGGGTAGATAGGAGAGGATGTTGGCTTCCCAATAATTCTTTAAGACATTGTTTTGGAATGAGTTGAAAAAAAATTTTGAGTTTTAGAATATCCGACAAAATCACTCTCTTTCCTAAATGTTCTTGATCACCCTTGACTTTTGTGTGGCACAGATTTTTCAGTGAAGAGAGAGATAGAGAGAAAACATTATCTCTCTTCACTTTTCCAAAAATAAAATCATTTTTAAAAAATTTCTACGAAGTTGTAGATATTATGTCTAGATGTAAAAGGTGTGTATTTTTTAAAAAAAATTTCGACGCTTTCACGCACAAACAAAGACGACGAGGTGGAGAAATCCCATCCGTACACGAGTCTTTTACGAATTCAATTTTGACAATTTTCAGTTTAAAAAAATATATCCAAATTTTGCTTTAGTCTCTACCCTCTCATCATCCCTTCCGAAAAGGAGGCAAAATATGAGGATCTTGCCATTGCCGTTTCCTTTAATCTTTCATCTTATATTTACGCTATTTTACACAACTACTCATCTACCACATCAATATTTATTATAATTCACCTAAATGGATGCACCCTCAACTATTATAGTCTGATGATTGGAGGGATTTTACGCAGTGGTAGAGTCAAAAATATTTAGAAAGAGTAATTAATAAGATTATTATTCATGAATACTTAAAATAAGGGAGGTAATTAATAAACTTAAAAAAAAATCTTCACACGTCCATCAATTTAATTCACTTCAAAAATTAAGAGAAAAATTTATGTAAAAATTAGAGGGGGGGGGGGGGGGGGGGGGCAATTCCTCCGGCTTCGCCACTGACATTACGTCAGTTGATTTGTCTCTCAAATCAACAGCTCTCTAGATCGATAAAAGAGAAAGATTAAGTAGTTAATGTTTGTCACAATAATAAGTTTTTATCCGATGATGATATGACATGATCGTATCGAAGACATTCTCAGATGAGAAAGATTTACTCTATTGATCTCTCAGTACGTATAGTAATATTAACTTTAAATATAATTTAAGAATTTTATTGATCCACCTCGTGACTCACTATATCACAATATTGTGTTTTTTTTTTCTTCTCATTTTGCTAACCCTAATGACGATTAAGCAATGATTAGAAAAAAAACAAAAAAAAAATAGGTGAATGCACCATGTATTTATATTGATATTTGATTCACTTATCTGAAGTAAGAGATATGGTTGTGCATTGAGAGTTATTTGAACTACTTTCATATGGTGAGACGGTGATTCGGAGTGTTAAAAACCTGATATAATTATTTACAGTGATATTTTATACCGGAAATTAACACATGTGCTTCTTAAATTTATTTTTCAGGATGTCTGCCTGCTGGAGCATATATAAAAACATGTCTAGATAAATTGTTTACATAATTGTGGCCTGATCTATATTTCATTTTGAGCTTTCTTAATTATTCACATAAAAACATGCTAATTATCGCATTATTTCTATTGCATGCAAATATTTCTCTCCCCTCGGAGGTAAAGGTTTCATGGCCAACCCATTATGCATCACAAGCGAGCTGAAGCCACAAGAGTGCGATCAAAATTATCAGCAAAACTTGCCCAGACAAGTGTTCGGAAGATATATATGAATGCTTTGCGGTTGTTGTCTGAGATCCTCTCTAAATTAAAGGTCCATCTGTGTATTCAATAAATTTTTATGTCATTTTGCTCTGCTTTAATTTCTTTATGTTTTCTGTCGATCTTTCTAGATGAGAGGGACGGTATCCTATTTTGTGATGTAAGTCTTAACTTTAAGTAATGAAATTTATGTCTCAATTTAACAAAAAAATTTATTGTCAAATATTAAAGTCATTAATTTGTTACATAATACAAATATAACACACCAGCTGCCGCCGTACTCGCACAGCTGGTGAAGCTCCCTCATGCGCATGTCCACCTCCGTCGACCGGAGATGCCCAACCGGTAAGATACGTTCCATATATAACACACTGTCTCGAAGCAATTACTCGGGGTCGGCCAAATGATCCGATATGCCCAACCCCTGACCCCCACCATTTTTGGCATCAGTCGTTATTAATTCGTTACCTGATCGTTTTATACAAAGGAGGTCCTCGTTTAAGAAGATGGAATTCTGATCCCGAGCAAAGTTGGGGTGACAGGGACTTCGAGTAGTGGTGTGTTAGGACCTGCCGGCCATTTGTGTGGCGGACGATTACCGACTGTCCATGCATTCCAGTGGATTGGTGTTAGCTGCGACATTTCTTCTCCCATATATATCAGCGCATCCCCACTTTTGATCTCTGCACAGCCAGCAGCCATGGATCTCCCAGTCACCTGCGCGTGTCTGTTGGGCTTGCTCGCCCTGGCGTTCCTGGCCTGCAGCTCTTGGCTTGCAGGGGGCCGAGCTAGCGGCAAGAAAGGTGATGATCATCAGGTGGTACACAGGCTGCCGCCGGAGCCGCGGGGGCGTGGCCGGTGGTCGGTCACCTCCCTCTGCTCGGAGGGAAGGAGCTCGTGGCCCGCACGCTCGGCCGCATGGCGGACAAGTACGGCCCCGTCTTCATGCTTCGGCTGGGCGCCACCGTACGCTGGTCATCAGCAGTCAGGAGGCGCCAGGGACTGCTTCACCACCTGCGACAGGGACTTCGCCTCTAGACCTAGGAGCACCGTCGGCAAGCACTTGTGCTACGACCACTCCATGATAGGGGTCTCCCCTACGGGCCCCGCTGGCGCGGGATGAGGAAGATGGCCACCGCGGAGCTCCTGTCCCCGTGCTCGCGCGGCTGGAGAAGCTTCGGCATGTCCGGTCGACGGAGGTGGACATGCGCATGGGGGAGCTTCACCAGCTGTGCGAGCACAGCGGCGGACCGAAGGTGGTCGACATGGGGCAATGGTTCATGGACACCACCTTCAACGTCATCGTCAGGATGGTTGTGGGTAAACGGTACTTTGGCGGCGGCGGGGGGGAGGGGGAGCAAATGCGGCGGTTCCAGAAGGCTCTTACAGAGCTGATATACCTATTGGGCATGTTCGTCCCTTCCGACGGAGTCCCGTGGCTGGAGTGGTTGGACCTGCAGGGGTACATAAAGGCCATGAAAAGGACCTCCAAGGAGCTGGAGGCCGTGCTGGTCACCTGGATCGAGGAGCACCGGCAGAAGAAAAGAGACGAGATCGACAACGTCGAAGGCGAGCAGGACTTCATCGATGCGATGCTGTCGAGCATGGAGGGCGTTGATCTCGCTGGATTAGATAATGACACCGCTATAAAGGCAACTGTCCTGGTAAAGAACGTGCCTCTCGATCCACATCGATCTCCTAATTAATTTACACCCTCCCTCTCCCCTTCTCGGATTACTTAACATTGTTCTATTAAAACGTTGATAAATATTTAGTGCACGTCGTGGATGTGTGCACCACCCACTAGAGATGTGTTATTTGTTTTTGAGGTTTGAAAAAGTGGGATGGGAGAGATATTATAATTCCCCCAAAGATAAATAACACATCTTAATGAATGTGTGAGATGTGCATTAAATATTTCTCTTAAACGTTTGTAATCACAAGAACTCGCTATTTAGCACCAGTTGTAACGAATTAAGTTTTGACTCCATCTTGCTATCATACAGAATGTGGTCGCTGGTGGTATGGATACATCGGCGTTCACCATGACATGGACTCTGGCCCTGCTGCTGAACCACCGGCCGGTGCTCGACAAGGTCCGTCGCGAGCTCGACCTTCACGTCGGTACCGCCCGCAACGTCGAGGAGAAGGACGTCACCAACCTGGTCTATCTACAGGCGGTCGTGAAGGAGGCGATGCGCCTCTACCCGGTTGGGACGCTCTCCGTGCCCCACGAGTCCACCGCCGACTGCCAGGTCGGCGGTTACCACATCCCTGCAGGCACCCGCCTCCTGACCAACCTGTGGAAGCTGCACCGTGACCCGCAGATGTGGTCGCCAGACCCGGAGGAGTTCCGTCCAGAGAGGTTCCTTGCCGGCGGGGAGGCGGCGGGGGTGGAAGTCAGGGGGCAACAGTTTGGGTTTATGCCTTTCGGTTCCGGCCGCCGGATGTGCCCCGCGGTCAACCTCGCCCAGCCGCTGATCCAGCTGATCCTGGCTCGACTCGTCCATGAGTTCGAGTTGGGGACGCCGGGGGGTGCACGGTGGACATGGGAGAAGGACTTGGGTTGGCCCTCACCAAGACGGCTCCGTTGGAGGTCCTGATCACACCGCGCCTGTCCTCCCATCTCTACCACCACCAATAGAGTAGGTAGTATGTGAGGGCAGCAGGAAGAAGAAACGCGCCATCTCACTGCCAACATTATGGTGTTTTCTACTCTCTCTCTCTCTCTCTCTCTGAATAAAAAGCGTGGAGAAATAATTGGTGTCTGTTCATCACATTAGTATGAGTAGACACCCAATCATATAGTGGTGTGTATACACATCAAACTGTGTTTGTTTGCCTATCATCCGTGTTTGTTAACATGATATGTGCAAATAATTAAGTTTGTAAGACTGATATTTTTGGCAATTGTTCTTGTAAAACTATTTGTGATCTCATATTTTTACTTTTTTAGATTTAAGATATTATCGGAACAACAACATAACTTTGAGAGGGGGTATTTTTTTACTCTACCAAAATAAGATGAGCACTTCTACCAATTAAACGGCCTTGCTGCGTAATTAAGGAGACATGGATGTAAGGAGAACAAACAAAAGAAAATTGCATGGTTTTCTTTGATGGACACTCTTGCCAGGCCATGTGCTGCGAGATTGGTTTGTCTTGAAGAGTTTATTTTTTTAAAATAAAATTGACCATCTATAAAAAAATTATATGTAGGCCTAATCTCATCAATTACTTCAATGGCTTTATGGTAGCACATAGGATATATCCCGGCCACTATACGTGCGAAGAGAAGTCCAATGGTGATGGGTCCATTATACCAACCTCAGGTGCGTGAGGACTGTCCTCTAATTGGTCGCCTTGTAGCTTCCTTTCTTTCATATGGTTCTTATCAACGATGATGGTGAGATGGCTAGGGATTTGGAAATGTTGTGGTACCATCAATGGCCTTAAGCAGCTCCTGATTCAGGGTGTGAGGAACCTCCGAGAGGTGATCCTCTGGTTCCCAAGTCCCATCATATATATGAATGAGTTCAAACTTGGCAACTTGAAATTGAGGTATATATGAAGAGAAAATTTTAGTGCATTTGAAATTTACTCCTACACTTACATTTCATATTTTTCATTAGATAGATGTATTGTGTCCTTAATTAGTGCATTGGTCAATGAAGAAGTAAGAAGTGCAAGAGCAAATCTCAAATGACATAAGTTTTTCTCATATGTGAAAGGTGTTTGTACAGAATTTCCATTTCATAAGTTGCCTTCAAATTTTTTGTTCAAGTGTATTGCTAATATGAAACAATATAAGAACGGATCAAGGTAATTACTTCTATATAAGAAAGATTTGGTGCACATCTTGAAATGTGCAAGATAAGTTATACACCTAATGAAGATGTGCCATGTAACTTTTTGTTAAAAAATAGAGATTAGGTATTATAATAGTACCTCATCTCATGACTTGGCACAATGTTAGGGAGTGTGCAAGATGTTGTGTCCATCTTGCACACCTCAAGATGATACGATAAGAGACAGCCCGGTTTCATAATTTTACCTCAAACTATTTCTGAGTTTTCGTACGGTTGTTCTTTGGAGCTATTCCAAGCTCCAGCTTTTAACTTCTTATATAGAGTGAAAAATGATAGTTTTATGTACTAGAGCAATCTTCTTGATTACATTTTCATGTTAAGAGGAAAAAGTAACTTCCATGCGATAAGATAAGTACACTTTATGTACGTGTAACTTCTCCTTTAATCTTAGGTGTCTTCAGTGAGAGAAGAGGTAGACCGCTACAGCTACGTACATTACTCAGAGTTGAGAGGTCATTCGGTCAGGGACAAGCGATTCCTCATGCAACAAAGTTGTCTTAGCAGCCTTTGGGATCACCTCTTGCAGCGTTTTTGAGGAAAAAATCCCTGACAAAATTCAAAGTGTTACCAAATAGAAGCGGGAGTCCTCTGCTTGCGTGAAAGCGCTTTGAGCGCTGGAAGAGAGAGATGGAGAGAACAAAAGTTCTCTTTCCATCTGCGTGAAATCGGGCTCCAGGCCGCTTTGTGAGGAGTTGATGCAGATTTTGCATCAAAATGTCCAAAAACTCCTTATGTCCAAAGACTCCTTATCCACTGTAACTTCTCACACAAAAGTAGGGGTAATATAGTAAAATATCCACCAAATCTCCATGAGCGCTGCGGCTGTTCCAAATGAAAGTTTCAACTTTTTAAAGTCATCATAACAATCTGGAGAGATGTCAGAAACTCTTAAAAATCAACTATTGAAAAAATCTATTTTTGGGACTTCTGTCTCAAACAGTGCCAAAGTAGCTACGTACATTACTCAGAGTTGAGAGGTCATTCGGCCAGGGACAAGCGATTCCTCATGCAACAAAGTTGTCTTAAAGTAGCATGGTGTCGGCGTCATATATATGAAGTATGAAGAACCTTTGAAATTTTTGCCTCCAACTTAATTAGCCCAAAGCCTCCCATGTCAATCTCTTTCCTTAATGCAGAACTACAAATGACATGCCCTACGGTTAACATAGTTAATTATCATGTGTACTATATAAGGGTGCTGCTCTATAATTTAAATTGTATATATAACCTTACCAAAAAAAGTTAAAATATATCATATAACTAGTGGGATGATTTGTATGAGAAAATAAGGTTATTAAAAGGAGTGTGTGAGATTATTTGGTACTGATCATGATGAAGTCGGATTAAAATCAACAAGGGTCGAGATGATCTGATTTTGGGATCCAAAGTTAAATGTTTAGATGAGGATGAAGAGGGGAAATTTTGATGTTATTGTTGTCGCGCTAGATGGATCTCTTGTGGTTTAACTCTCTGATGTCTAAGTCGGAGATCATTTTTTGAAAGAAGCAAAGAAAGAGAGAGAGAGAGAGAGAGAGAGAGAGAGAGAGAGAGAGAGAGAGAGAGAGAGAGAGAGATGGAAACTAGAGTCAAGAGAGTTTGTTAATTCAATCTCTCTTTACTTGCGACTATAGTACTATTTATATAGACAATGAGAGGAGAGGAGGTTCCAAGAATTGCAATTGAGTTGAATATTATAGTGTTGTTATTGCTTTGAGAATTGCGATAAACGTCACGGAGTGAATCGTCAATATCATGTGCTGATCTTATTGATGACCGTGAGACTGTCAATCAACGTATTCATTGTGGCTCGTATTTGTCCCTAGGAGAGCTAGTTCTTGGTGAGCAATTTTGCAACATTCTTGAGCCAACTTGGGCTGGCTCGTCCTGGTGGAGCTAGAATCGAATCAAGATGGGTTGACTACTAGTCACGTGAGATCAAGAAAGTAAAGATGTGACCAAGTTGGTCTAAAAATTTATACTATTTTTACATTTTTACCAAAATTATCTCTTTGAATTGTCTATTGCGTTTCGATTAGACTTTTTTTTTATATATCTATCCGTCTATGCATCTCTTCCTCTCTCTTTGGCACAGCATGCTAGAAAAGGGCACTTTTTCATAAGGTTATTGGAGACAAAATGGCAGATTTATTTGTCATGGAAACAAGGTAGATAATTTTATTAACAAATTATGAGTAGGATGACTTGCAAAAGGTCCATTTCTTTTCATAATTAGTTTTAGTCTTAGTTTTATGACGTTTTTGTATTTCCAAAAGAATTATATTGGGTACTGGACTTGAGCTTTCAATCTGGGAGGGCAAGTCAGGAGGCCCAACTGGTCTTAGCCCAATTTAAACTGGTCTTGGGCCAGCCCAAATGGGCCCGAGTCGGATTGGGAATCAAACATCTGGGCTTGGACTTTCTCAACTCTGGATTGACCTGGCCCATCTTAGACTAGTTCGAAGTGTCTCCGTCCAGGCCCAAGTTAACTCTTGGGTCTTGGCCCACTTAACTGGCCCATGAAAACTTGAAAAAAAACACCTTTATCTAAACGGTCTTCTCCAAGGATAAAATGCGGCTTTGAAAGCTTGTATCATAACCACAAGACCTATAAAACATGCATCATAACTTATTAAATGTATGATCTTTATATCCATACTTCAATTCTTTGCACGTACCTTTAACTAGGGGTGGCAATGGGCCGGGCCGGGACGAGGCCCAAGCCCAAGCCCGGCCCCGCCCGGCCCGGGACGAGGCCCGATTTTTTGAAGCCCGGCCCAGCCCGTAAAAATAAGGTAAGGCCCGGCCCAAGCCCGGTCCGGCCCGATTTTATTTTTTAAAGATAGGTTTACTATTATTATTTATTTTTATAATAAATTTAGTGTTCATTTAATCAAAATAGTATAAAAATAAACATTAGACTAATCTAGATAAACTTATTTCTAGTTGTTACAAATATAAAATAAATGTTAAGTCATTA
>JACBKR010002293.1:0-35928 GCA_014218235.1 Colocasia esculenta
GGAACTATTTCCAGTGACGGTCTTTGTTGTCATTTACCACACTTCAACTGCATGACTAATTGAGTGAGAGAAACTGTATTGGATAACTCTTATCAAATCCTCTATCAGACGTCGCGTCATCCGCCTTATATGTGTGACCTCTAGGTTCAATACCAAACTGGCCGTAAGTCACACCTGTCAAAACCCTTATGACTTAGTGAATTATTATCTCTATAATTATTCACTCAACTCATCGACTATGGATGTACTAGGCCCTTACGCCATAGTCCTCAAATGGTACATGGGGATCTAATCCATTAGACCTTTATGCCCTTAGTTACTATAACTGCGTGATTTTTTGGATTTGTGTTTTAGCGGTTCTGGTGTGGTACTCTTGGCCAATGTGTGGTCATTGGGCCTTGGTCGTGGTTTTCGTGTGTTGTCTGGGTGTTGTGGGCTGAGGTTCTAGCCCAAACAACCCACAGGTTCACTGTTTGTGAACGCAATGGAGCAGCACGTCGCGATTTGAAATGCGATGCTCTCCCCCATCGCGATTCACTGAACCGCCTTAGTGACGCGTGGCATTTTGGTTACGATTGGCGATGGCTAACGTGGTCGCGTTTAACTCTGAAATGCGACGTCTGCCTACGTCGTGATTTCGACTGTGCATACGTTGCCCTGTTTCGGCCAGATAGAGCAAAGGAGCTCTGTCTGGCGAAGGAGAGGGCTGTTGTGGGGGATTTTTGGCGATCCGGCTTCCTGCTCTCTCTCTTATCAAGAGATCACGCTGGACCTCTGGACTATGCTCGTAGCATGGCCAGTGGTTGGTTAGTGAATTCTACCTGACTGCCAACACCCGTATGAGTGTTGTACAACCGTTACTATCGCATGTTTAACATTGTTTTATTGTAACGACCACTAGTTCTCATTCATACTCTATTCGCTCATCTATTCACATTCTCTACACCCTCGTCTATTTCATCAAACTACTCTCATCTATTCTTGGTACTCTATTTGACCATCTATTGATTGTCTAAGATAATAAAAATAACCAATGTCAGGCAATATAGGGCCCGATCTGGTCCTGGGAGGTGCGTCCGAAAAGTGTCATTTGCCCGCAGGAGTTCAATGATCAGGATGTCGGCATTACATCCAAGTGTCATACTATCAAGATTATTCTAAGACAATCAAACAAAGTGTTATATTCTCTCATTGTATATTGACAAACAAAGTGCTATACTCTCTCTCGACTATCTACGGATAACCAAAGTGCAATTACTATTTCGATTGACAGAAGTTAATCAAAGTGCAATTTACTCTCTACATGGCCAACTGCTCTCTCTCTCCCCTGCTATACAGTTACATGCTATTGCTTGACAATGACGTTACTTGCTCTCGTTTTGGATATCGCTCTCTATCGTGACTTGATCATATTCATTGTGCTATACTTGATTCATGTGCTACTTGAACTACGTTACTTGTGCTATTACTTTTTCTCGACTTTACATGACTTGCTCTATCATTAGTTACTCTGCTCTTTAAAGTATTAATATTTAAAGTGTGCTTGGCTCATGAGATTTAAGTCCTACTGAGCGTTATCGCTCACCCTTCGTTACTTGTTGTTGTGTCTCAGGTAAGTCGGACGATGACATTACATACATCGATGGGACAGGACCAGAGTGATAAGCGACCTGGTGTCAAATGATGAAGTTATCCTAGTACAATGGAGTCTAGTAAATATTGCTTATATTTCTTTTCCAACGTAATGATGTCAATGAGCCCTATATGTTGGCTCTAGATTAGTGGTGTAATAGTCTTAGTAAAATTTTAATGAAATGAAGAGTTTATTTCAATTATTGTTCATTAGATGTTCTGAATCACTTGACTGTGGTGTAATATACATTACTGTGCACTTTGCTCACGTCTCCCGATTTATTCTGCTGCTAAATTGGCAGGACGTGACATGTTGTATGTCCAGGTTGGATACTGACGTCATGAACCAATAGTCTGTTCCCGTGTGCGGCGCGTTCCTTTCCGACTCGTGTTTTGCCACTGGTTGTGGCTGGTGTGTAGTGACTCGTTGGTTGAGGTTTTACCCGTTGGGGTGTGCCTTGGCGGTGGCACAGTCGTGGTTGTGGTTCCATAGTGGTACCTCGTGGTGGTAGGTATTTGTACCCTTTGGGGGTAGCCGTTTATTGTGGTACGCCGCGTACCAGCCTTTCTAGATGTTATAGTGAACTTGTGTTCTGTGGAGGTCGTGTGGTGTGACCTTCCACTTGTAGTATCTTACCCTTCTTTGGGTAAGCTTCCGATTGTGGTTTTAGTGTGTGGTGGATTTGTAATACCCTCAAATTTTAAATACCATGATTTACTTAGAAATTCTTGTTTATGCAAACCGATTAGGTTTAAATTGTGATATTTAGGATTAAGGGCATTTGAGACACTTTATCATACCCTGATATCACTTTCGGTCGTGCGCACCCCGACAGGGCGACACCGGAAAACTGTAACGAAAATAAAATCTGAGAACACCATAATTCTTAGAAAATTGTGGAGATATCAAATATGTAATTATCCAGAATTTTTGACGGCCGGATTGTGAGATTAAGTCGACGCAACTATTTTCCGGGCGATTTTCACCCATCGAAAAATAAATTCTAAAAATTAAACTAAAATCATGAAAAATTGTAAAACTATCATATTAGTCTATGGTTGAAATTTCAACTCAAATGGACATCATTAGGACAACTAAATATGGGAATTATTGGTCCAGCGATTTATTACTTAATTACGGAAGCTATTTCCTTAATTTCTTGGCTTACGTAATGTAGCAACGTAAGCCATGTTCTTTGGTTAGAAGGGCTTACACGTACCTACCTTATGCGTAAACTTTTGGGAGGATGCATGGATTAGGTGTCCTTAGCTGGTTAAGAGGGTTTCTACTCAGACACATGTATGGGTGACGTGCCTAACATGCAGCAGATCTGGGAGTTTATATAAGTCTCTCCTTCAACCTTCGTAAGGATTTTACACTCTCGCTCGTGCTACCCCTGTTGTTGATGTGCTTGTACCTGGTGTGCGAGAAGATTTCTGTGGAGCCATTGTAGTAGTTGCTGCTACTATTTTACCTGGTGTGGATCGCCATATCCTCAACAAGCAACTACCGAAGTCCCTGTTTCAATAGTCTTCTTACTTCCTCACTTGTTGCGGTGTTGATCTCTACGTTAGAGGAATAAGAATAAGAACTTTTGTTCTCTTATAATCAGGTAGGTGTCATACCATGAATCCTTCTTAGTTTCCTATGTACATGCTCATGGTTTCCTCATTCGTAGAAACCATGTCTCTTGTTTGTGCCATGATCTGTAGAGTTCTTCTTGTTTTGGTTCACTTTTGATTATAGGTATTCAAGGATTTTGTTTACCTTGAGGAAAAGTAGATTCCTATCTTCTCCTCATACTTCTACCCACTGCTCTAGTAAGAAAAATCATAACCTTACCTGAGTTGCCTTTAAGCTCATTAACCAGTCTTGGTTAAGTCTGTGTACGAATTGTACTTTCAGATTCTTTCGTTTGATTTTCCCTATTACCTCTGGAACATATAATTATCAGGAGTTTCTTCACTCCCCTTTACAATTTAAGTAGAATTTCAAACCTCTTGTCCCACCCATGATCCAAGTTTGTGTTATAGAGTTTTGCTAGAAATTTCGATATCCTTGAATATTGTGGTTTCTTTCCATTCGGATGTTTGTACCTCAAGGCTTGATTTGGAACATTAAACATCTGTGTTTTAGTGTCCATCTTGTAAGAATCTCCCAATAATCCATTGCTATCAAGACCACACTTCCAACAATATACTATGTCTAGTTTTAGCTAGACAAGCTTGAATTGCAAACCTCTCATTTCATCTTGTTGTTCGGTTTATAAACCACTGTGAGAACTATAATTAGACTATTCTATTTGATATACATCATGTCTTGATTCATAGGTTCCATGGTCAGCATGTTTAGAGTACATTCTAAGTCATTTATGAGTGAGAAACATGCGGTTGTCGACAGACAGCCCAAATCTATCGACAGGCGCATGTTTTCCTGAACTCTGGATAACTGGACTGAGTGGATCTGTCGACAGATCCCTTGCATCTGTCGACAGATCCCCACAGAGCCAGCAAACTGAGCTCTGTCTGTGCCATCTGTCGACAGCCCCTTCCTGGCTGTCGACAGCTACTGTCCTGCCTTGGATTTCAGCAACTTTTCATGGTAGAACTCTTGCTAAAACTCATCCCAAAAGCCAAGGAAGTTACCCTCTCAATTACCTTGATATTTACTGTCATATTACTTCAAAGTTCACCCACTTTGGGTACCTTAACTTCCTGAATTGTTTCTAAAGTTGTCAATTACGAATAGTACTCCGATTGAGTCTATTCTTCAGTATCAGTATCTAAGTTTGTAAAACTTGACCACTTAAGAGTTCATATGTTTGAACACCTTATGAGATATGAATACTTGTGATGACAATTGTGGACCCTCATTTTCTTGGGTTCTTATGTGATTTAAACCTTCTGAAGTTGTTGGCTTTAAGTCATCACCTTGTCTCAACTAATTGTCTTTCTCATTTTCTTGATCTATGAACTACTTTGTCACCAAGATATTGTATTGATTCTCAATCAAATCTTCCTTTAAATTTCCAATTTCCATTATGCTCATGAAAAGAAATTTATGATTTGAAGACAGTGCTCTCTTCAAAGAGGGTTTAGGATCACTTGTGGTAGCACCAGCCACTTGTGATCAGTTGAGGGCGACAGTTTGTAGGTAAATCCAAGTCAATGGACTGACGATGGTGGGTAATAAACCCCGTTCTTGCGCAATGAACAAGATCTAAGGTGCTGGAATCGCCTAGGCACTGAGGATGGTATATTACGTCTATATAGTAACCTCTTGAGAGCAGTGATGCCTGTCAAGTTTGTTCCGGAATCAAGTTATGATATGAATTTTGAAAGGCAAATATGACTTTGTTCTGATATTCGTTTGAGCCCGTCATGAAATTATTTTGGGTTATATGTTTATGTTAAGTATGAAGATTCATGAGCAATTATGTTTATTCATATATGCACTTTCTGAATACTCTTGAAGCTCTAAAATTTGAAACTCCTATCTTTATGTTTACTGTCACCTACTGAGTCCTTCCGACTCACGCATTTGTTTCCTCCAACCCTTTCAGATGAAGGTGTGTATAATCTCAGCTACATGTGAATCCTAATTCCGCTGCGGACAATGAAGAGATGAAGAAAAATAATGTAGTTTTAGTAGTTTCTTTTAGTTGATAATGTATTAGTTAGAGAGAGAGAGAAACTTAGCTTTTGTAAATAATGAGTGTTGCTACTTTGTCACTTTGTATATTATAATGTGTTCAAAGATACCTTTGTGGAATGGTTTGCCAGATTTGTGCATTGCATGGATATATCTACCCATAACGAAAGTTTGTCAGCGTAACCCCTCTTTCAATCAAAGGTTACATATGTGTTTGTGTGAAGTCGGAGGAGGGTGTTACAGGATTGGCTTGGTGATGCCAGTCCTGTTACCCTACATGGGTAGGTTGCCTGTGAGACTTGTATCCTAGGCAGTGGTTTGCTTGTGAGACTTGTGGCCTAAGCATTTCAGTGGTTGGGCAAACTAGTGGTGCTGTGCTAGTCCTGGTGTTTCTTCTTACTTTCCAAGGACCGTGTTAGCTGGTGTGATTATATTGAATTGCAGTTTAATTACGTTTGTTGTGAGCATGTTGTGCTTTGGCTCTCGGCGTAGCCGTGATCACTTGTTGAGGCTCACTCCCTTACAGTTCCTTTTAGGTGTTAGCTGTGTGTTGGCTCGTTGTGACATTGCGGCAGACTTGTACCACCAGCAGTAGAATTACTTGTGTTTGAGTGAACTTGTGCTCCTTCGAGGTGTGTCCCAGGTAGTTGTACTTTTCTCTTAGTCATGTAATAATGTATGGGACAATTGTACATTATTGTATATAGGTATGATCACATGTACTTCTTGTATCTTATACAGTTGTTGTTGTCTTTTATATTCTTACTGGACACGTGTGCGCGTTATCCTTTGCGAGACTTCGGTATGTACGCAGGAGGTGGGTCTGGATATGGAGCCTTATGGGCATAAATATCCAGGGCCGTTACAGTTACTGTTTGCCTTTAGTCCATCATCTAACAAATATCCAAAGACCGTACATAAGGCATGGTACTATTAGGCCTATACAGAATCCATTCGATTCTCACTCTTATCGGATTCTCCCAGAGAACTCCTTCTCTCTCAATCTGATTGACCTTAGCCAGAAATTTGGCTGAACAAGAACACATGGGATATTCCTCTCATGAAATCGAGAGCCGATGATTCTTTATTGACACACAATTACCTTCATAAGGTTGGCTACAATAATCGACTATACTAGATCTGGAACTTTTGAGACCTATAAGTTCGGCATCAAAGAATGGAGTACTCAAATAAAACATCCTTAGTATCTTAAGTTCAATGACCAATTACACAATCGGGACTACGAAATCGTTGTCTGACAATCATGTATCATCAACCATACAACATTTCCATAGTGGATCATTAGTGAACTCATTCTCCAATGAGCACATGCACCATACCCTTAGTGTCTCCACACAAGTAACTATGCGACCAACTACTTCTATCATATGGACGAGTATATAATTCACTAGTCTATTTGGTTATCTCGAAATTCTTCTTGAGTAACCTATGACCATGAATATTTAATATTTGTGTTTAAAGATGATATGTCTCATTATCATGTTCTCATCAGAATCCTCATCCTCATTGCATAGGCCCATGGACATCACAATATATAAAGATCATCATATACATGTAATATAGAGTGAGAAACTGACATTATATATTATTACCAAAAAATAGTGTAAGATTACAAGTGTCATAAGTAATGTGAATTGGCTTGCCGGACACTCATAACTAGCACGAGTCCCGTGGGAAGAACATCTCTCACACATATACATTTCAATTCTCACAATTCTCTATTAAACCACCATCATTTTCCATTCAAACCTTTAAAACTCTCATTCACCAATAAACTTGACTAATGAAATCATAAACATCTTGTTGGATCCTCAATCGGGGTGGTACCAATGACTTAAAGGTCGAACCCCAAACTTCACACGAGGATCACACTGTAAGAGAACCAATAATCATTTCAGCAAATAACTACAAACCTTATAACATTAATACCATTGCTAAATGTACTGAAATACTTAAATTGGCTGGATACATGCCCGAACCCACCCACATATTGCATTACATCGTAACAACACCACAGAAAGGTTAACGTGTCAGAAAGTTGGGACACCACAACAAGGCCATTATCGCATCTAATACATCATTCCCTTTATATGACGCGATACTAGGCCAAATGTCAAAGCCTATTTGTAAAACCCGGCCCACTCGGGCCTTTAGCCCTATCCTCAGGGTCGCGACGGACCTCTTGGTCGCGACATTGTCGCGCGAGAGGGGGCGGTCGCGACATGGTTTTGGTCGCGGCACACTTGGCCGTCGCGTTCTGGTTGCGACGGGGGTGGGCGTCGCATTCTTGTCACGGCGCCTAGAGGCGACGCGACTACTTTTCTGACGTTATGACCGTTGTCCTTTCTGTCAGAACGGGCTTGTTGGGTGTTAGGCGCGTGCAGCGTTGACGCAACTTGGCAGTCTCTCGCGTTATGGTTTCCCGATCTTCGAGGTTTGACCGCTATGTGTCGCACCGAGCGAGGCGGTCGCGACATGGTCGCGATGCACGTGGGTGTCGCGACATGCTCACTGTCGCGCCGGCCCGACCCATCGCGTCTTTGGGCCCGTCGGTTCAAAATCGAGGTCAAATAAAGAGAAATGTAAAGTTTTGAGCAGCCAAATAAAGGACCAGAGTTTATTATGGTCTTTGATCAAAGATGACTTAAAGCGGTATGAGCAGAATAATATGAAAGGGCAGGAAATTCAAAGATGGTGATTGGTTTCTTTGAAGAGGTGTCAGTGCGAATGTGAATGTAGATGAGGCAGGATAACAGCAAGCAGTGATAAATAGAAAAGAAAATGGTGGCATGAAAGAATATTACAGTGTAAGATATTTGAGAAAGATTAAAGCGGTCTCGGAAGAAATATGCAAACACAGCCCAGAAAGGGGAAGCAGGTTCAGTCCAAGGAGATAAAGCACCATTGGCAAGGAAGAATCGCTTACGGGTGAAAGCTAAAGAAAGGCAATGGAATTTACAGAACAGAGTAATTGTGAGATGAATTGAAAGACTGAAGCAGAGAAAGAGTATCCTACTTGTTCTGTGTTCGGCTTTATTTGTTTTTATGTGATAATTTGGTTTATTATGATTTGTTTTATATGTCGAGGACGACATTTGTTTTAGGTGATAATAATGTAACGTCGCGCGTTTTCCGGATCCCCGTGGATCCAGGTTTAGCGGGATTGGTGGCCAATGTGAGGCCATTAATTAGTGTTGTGTGTTCTTATTAGATCCTTACCGGGTTTGGTTATGGGTCTATGTTGGTGTCAGTACGCTGGACATCAACAGTGTGTTGGCATCCAGGTGGGTGACGTCGACTTTGTGTTGGCGGCCGTGGTGTGCCGTTAACATGGTTTTAGCGTCCATCGATGTAGACGTCCATTGCTTGAACTTGGCGTCGAGCGATGTGGACGTTGTGGGGGTGGCGGTTTGGTTAGCGGCATATGTGTTGACGTTAACCTGACGCACCTGTTTTTTATGGCAGACCGAGCCCTGTTCTTTCCCCTCTCTCTCCCTTCCTCTTCCCCCACCTTCACCCTTGAGCTTCTTCGGAGTTCTGACGGTCGGCGGGAGCTCGTGGGAAGGCTGTGGTGCGCGTGGTAGCTGCAGATCGGGCGGGGAATGGCGGATTGGAGCGCGGTGTTTGTGGGGCGTTTCTCGGGTTTCGACGTGATTCAAGGTTTTTCGGGAGTTTATTGCGTTTCTGAGGTAGGGGTCGAGCCCTGTTAGCTTGTTAGAAACATTAAAACACGACTTAACCACTTGAATCAGCATGATAATGCATTTTCGGATTAAGTTGCACCATGAAGGGATATGGGTGGTTTGAGTAATTTAATGTACGTAGCATGCTGTGTTGGGTTGTTTTGGGTTCATGCATGTTTAAAGAACTGTTCTAGTACATTTTCTTGTAGTTTTAACGATTGGAAAACCTGTAGAGCTGGATTAGGGTTTCTGCAGGGTTTAAGGTCGGAAGAACTTGGCGTCAAGATCGCTTGTCGCCAAGCTCATCAGCTGGGATATAAACGGCTAGATCGCTTGCCGTCTACTTCTTATAAGCGGCAGTCGATGTTGCCGCCAATTGTGCATGTAACCATGCAGTATGGTTTACGTAGCTTTTTGGTTATGAATATTGCGTGTTTGTGTGTGCATGGCGATGACCGGTGTGAGCCAGTACACTTGTTATGCTCTTGGAGCATACTGCTCATGTAATGGGCATGTTTTACGTGAATGATGTGTGATGTACGTAATTACTTTACGTAGTATGTGTGGTGCGTTGGCACCCGTGGCACTCTTGGAGTGCGTTGTCCATGTGTTGGACATCTGGTTTATGTGGTAGACGTGTGGTACACAATCAGGGTGTAATATACACGTGTTGTTTACGTGGTTGAGTGTGTGTGTACTACACACTTTGTTGTAAAGTAATTCTTATAATTTGTCGTAGAAACTAGGCAGTGAGGTTCCTGTGTGAGCCTAGCCATGACTTTGTGATGTTTGGGCAGTGAAGGTCCATACCGACCTAGCCCTGGTCCATTGTTGTCTTTGAATAATATTATATTGATTTATGAAGTGAGTGGTGTGTGTTGCCACGGAGGTCATGAGATGACCAATGATAGGCAAGTTTGTGGTTCAGGTCTGTGTTGGTGTGGGATAGCTTTGGGGTCATATGACGACCGATGTTAAGCTAATCCTAACACTTGTATATCGTAGATTATAAGTAAAGGCTATATGTGTAAGTATCGTGGTTTGAGCTTGCCGAGTGTGGTGGTCCGGCGCCTATTCCGGAATGCCTCTCTAGTCGGGTACCCCAGGTTCTTTGTGAGCCAGGAACGTGTGTTTGTGTGCTCGGGGTTTTGTCCCGGTACTGGTGTTTACCGTTGAGGTCTGTGTCGTCTTCCTAGACACCCTCACTCATGTGTTGAGTTGTACGTCCGGCTGAGGGAAAGACAGCAGTGGAACAGCGACTTCCCAGAGTTTGTTCTTTTGTCGCTTGTAGCGCGCTCGTAGTTGGGGGTACGGACACCAGTAGACGTCACTGGTCCCCAGCTAGTCCTGCTTTCCAGTGCCTCACTTTAGGGTGCTCCGGCCAGAGACCCTAGAGGTGCCAGGCATGGGCCTGTAGCTGTGTGTCTGCAGGTGTGGTGTTGGCTGGTCTCCACAGTTGTTTGACTTCTTCCTTGTGGAGCGGCAATTGGACCTTTCGTCCGTGACTGCGAGGCTGAGAGGTTGTTCTTGTGTTGTGTTGTCCGGGTTGGATACTGGCCTGATCAGCCAGTAGTCCGTTCCCGTGTGGTGGCGTCGTTCCTTCCGACTCGTGCTTTGCTACTTGTCGGGGTTCGTGAGTTTGTGACTCGTGGTCGAGGTTTGACCAGTTCGAGGTGTGCCTGGTGTTGGCACAATTGTGACTGAGTTGTGTTTGTGTGACTTGCCGGTTGAGGTTTTACTTGTAATATTGTGCTTAAATAAAGGTTAATATAATTGTAGTTCAGTGTGGTGTTTATCACCTACTTATACCCTTGTTCAGGTGTTTATGTTGTGGTACCTCAGAGTAGCAGGTACCTATTTCCTTTTGGGTTACTTTGTAGTTGTTGGTGGTACATCGTGTACCAACTTTTCGGGTACTTGTGTGTTGTGGAGGTCTTGTGGTTTGACCTGCCACTGTTGTATCCTAACTATTTTTAAGTAGATCTTCTGGTTATATTTTATTGTGGATTGTTTGTGATTATTAATTATGTTACCTTTGTGGGTATTTTTGCCGATGAGGCTTGTGGCTTAGGCTTATTGTGGTTTAGTAGAGCTATGCTCCGTGGAGGCCGTGTGAGACCTTCCACTTGTTGAGTTTTACCCTTCTGGGCATGGTCCGATTATGGATTTAGTGTGTGATGGACTAGCTAGCTGTAGCCAGTCCTACCATTTATGTGTGGCTCCCGACGTAGTGTGGTTTGGAGTATAAAGGACCAGCTCTTTGTTAGCAGTCCTGTTACTTAAGTGTTCGAGATTTGCCTGTGAAGCTTGTAGCCTGGGCAGTGACTTGCCTGTGTGGCTTATAGCTTAGGCAACTAGTTGTTGTAGCAGTGTGCCAGTGAGACTGTGGTTTAGGCACTTTAGTAGTTGGACTGACTAATGATATATATTAGTCATGTAGTCCACCTTCCTTCTGAGGACTTTATGTTTATTATCATAATTATGTTTAATTGTTATTTATTGTTATGATGTGAGCATGAAATGGTTTGGCTATTGGTGCTGCCAGTGAGACCCGTTGGGGTTGAGGTGTTTGTGGTTACGGTGTGTTTTGGGTAGCCCCTACTGAGCCAGTGACTTATTGAGGCTCACTTCTCTACAGTTCTTTTCAGGGCTTGCTGTGTGTTTAGCTTGCAGCGGCGTCGTGTCAGACTTGTACCACCAGCAGTGTTTAGTAGTTAGTTGTGTGAGCTTGTGCTCCCTCGGGGTATGCCCCAGATAGTTGTACTTTCTTTTTAATTGGACATGTATTAATGTAATGGGACAGTTGTACAAATTGTGAACAGATATGAGCACATGTACTTTCTTGTGTCTTATATTCTTGTGGTTTGTCTTTTATACTCTTACTGGACACGTGTGTGAGATATCCCTTGCGAGACTTCGGTCCGTTCGCGGGAGGCAGATCTGGATATGGAGCCTTAATGGGCATAAATACCCCGGTCCGTCACATCCATGATAGAGGTGAGTGAGGTTCTTCGAGCGTAGATTTCCTTGTGATGCATGATTAGTGGGGGTTTGAGGGTGGTTTGGTTGTTTACAAGCTTTCCTACATGTTCCCATGCTCCCCTCCCCTGTGGAATGTGTTTGTACAGTTTTGTGGCGATCTTTGGGAGGACTGTACTGGGATGCCCCTCGGCTGAGATCGCGACCGATATAGAGGTGTCGATGATGTCGCGACCGGCACGGCCGCCACGACATCATCGCGGCGCTCTAAGGCGTCGTGACTTGGTCGCGACAGCCTGTGGCGTCGCGACAACACCAGAGACAGGTAAGTTCTTGCGGAGTTCCGTTTCTTGTGGAGTCTTCCCCGTTTCCAATTCTTTATGTACCCGTGGCACTAGTGCTAGTTCATAGTACGGTCCTACACTAGTCGTTCACGCTGGTGCTTGGCACCCGAGGGCTTGTCCCGTGAGAGAGGTTGTTACCGTTTACCTGGGACCCCCGTCCCCGTGCATCTGTTGAGGGAGTGCTCCGAACGATGGGCATGCTCGAGTCACGGACTCTGGAGCAGGGGGAAAACGGTGGTTAGGACAGCAGCGTTGAGTTGTTTATAGAGCTCTCTTGGTTGGTCTGTGACGCCGAGGCCATTTTGAAGTCTTCCCGGCACAGGCCAGTCAGTCTTCTTCTCACTGCCTTGCTCTTTGTGGCCCCGGAACCACCTAGAGAGGTCAGGCGTGTGACCATAGTCCGGCCAGACTACGACCGTTACTGTTGTGTTATTTTGTGTTCTTGCCCCACTCTGACGAGACGTGGAGGTTTGGACCTGGGTCGAGGATAAGACATCAGTGAACGCACCTGACCGGTTGACTAGTGGTAGTGTTTCTCGTAGCTAGTGTCTCTTGTCCAAGCAGGGTTCGCTCTGTTTGTGTTACCAGCCATGTGGTGGTCACAACGTGCAGGTCGTACGGAGTTTCCGACCATGGTGTCCCTTCCGTACCATTGCTAGTTAGCTAGCTTTACTTCCCCGCATTCCTGTGTAGATTAGAATATATATAACTGCTGTCATTTAAATTGTTTATATATTATCTCCCGCCTGTTAGAACCAGTAGGAGATTGGTAGTCCCTATTAAGCTTCTGTTGTGAAGCTCATCTCTTTCTTTTCTCGGTGAGACTTCTCAGCAGCGGCCAGGTGCGCGTCGGGTAGAGAAGGCGGGGTGGTAGTCGTTGTCCCCGTAGCTAGCAGTGGTTTCCCCCTTCAGTTGTATTTCACCCTCGGGGTATGCCCCTAAGGGTTCTGTCCTCCCCCTTTTTACTTGTACTAGTTGCGTGTGTTGGGACTGTACCTAGAGCGATACGCTGTAGTCTCTCTCTTCTATCTGCTTCCGCATGTGTGCTCCTAGTTCTGCAGTTGACGTTTATTTCCCATACATATTTTGTTAGACTTGTGTTATAGCCCTTCCGGATCCCCGGATCCGTGGGCGGCGACCGCGAAAATCGGGTCCTCGGCTGTGGCTGAGGGTTGGGTTCTCGGGGTCGTACACTATTACTCAATAGAACACACAAAATCTAGCCCATAAGGCCCCAAAACCCGACCACCAAGGCCCCAATTTAACTAGTGGACACGTGAAAACAAGCTAATACATCCATTTAATGAAATTAAAACAAGAACATGATGAAAAAGCGAGATCTCCCTACCACTGCGAAGAGCAACCCTCGTGGAGGCTTCCCGCGGTTCAAACACCTTCCTCACAACAAATCCGCATCGAACGGAGCTCCAAACTGTCGGAACCCACCAAATCGCCGAAACTCCCCTTCTCTCGACTAAAATAGGGCTCTGTCCTATTCTGTCGACGAAACAAAGTAAAAACACATCGGAGTAGTAAATGCATAAAAGCTCCAGGACGCCTCAATAACGCATCCGAGAAAGAAATCACATTAGCCAAAATAGCGCCACACATCGCACACATGCAAAAACTGCCCCAAGGACATTGCGTCAGCCTTGGAGGATGCCTCAATAAAGCGTCACCCTCATTGGCCGTGACAACACTCAGAGTGCAAAGACCTGAAAGATGGCTCAACTCACCCTCTAATGGATATGAAACTTCAAACAAGCGTTGTACCATACTCCAAAACCCGCTAAGTTAGATTTGAAACGTCTTAACACTACACATCGAGTCAAATCAGTTGAATCACCATTAAAATTTTGGCCATTTAAAGCCTAAATTTTAAAATAAATTATAAGAGTTTGGAGAATCTAGTAGAGTCACGAATACCACTAGATCGGCCTATGTTCTAACTTACTCCCTTACCAAACTAAGACTTAAAATTCTATGCAGCCAATAGACCTGCCGCCGGAGTCTCAAGCTTCCATCATAGGAAGGACCAGCTAAGTAAAGGTTATGGAGAAAGTTATTGACCTTTATTGTTATTGCATATAGATATATGCATATATATGTGCATAACATTTAATTAAATCATCACTAACATTTAAAACCAGGTATTTAATCATTACTATAAAAAGAGGAACGATGATAGAGGGATTCAAACATGATCATAATAATAGAAAGTTAAGACATCCGTTTATGCCAAAACAATTGCCTTTTAGGAATGAATTCCATAGAAGACTTGGAATTGAAAGAACACCAGAACAATAAGATTCTGTCGTTGTTTTTTTCCACTTCAAGCAACAGTACATTAAGAAAAAATTGCACAATCATATTTTTTAGTTGTTACTATAATAAAAGATAGATATGAACATCACATGTTTTTAGAATAATTGTTTTCTTCCTTCCTTTTGCTTCCCATTGTCCTCCTTGAACATTGTACCGGGCAAAGGGTTTTTGAGCTTGGAATTTAACAACTTAGGGAAAACACCGAGCAATGTATGGCATTTTTAGGGCTATGCGATTTCCTTCGTCCACGACGAAGGCATCCCACGCATTTGTAAAATCCTATTGCCCACACACTTGGTGCCTTCCCATAAGCCTTTTTTCACATAAGATATTATATTAAATAATTTAATATCTACATACATTTGCTTAATCCTTCACGAATGTGCAACAGTTGTGAGACAAGAGGAAGCTAAAAGTTAAGATATTTAACCTTCGATTAGATTATTTCCCTTCTTATTTTTGCCGGAGCATTTCGAGGGGTAAATGTGTCCTAAAATAATGATAATTGTAAGATACTATATTTTTCCATACCATATAGATAGTGACGTGTGGCTAAGATAACCACTTAACATTCAATTAGTCGGGAATTTTTTTTTTGCTAGACTCCATATTGGTCAGGATGCGGATTCCACATCTTGCATAGCCACTTTTTAAATATGAGAACGGGACATGCAATTAACCAATCTCACGATTGTCAAGTAATTTTTTTAATTGACCAATTAAGTATAAAATATTTTTTCAATTAACTAAATATGTAACGGCACTATCATCGTCACCCATCGTCATTGTCTGTTGTCTTGATGTCTATCATCTCCTGCCCCACTTATAAGTAATCAGTCCCCGCCTATATACATGATGTACATCAACACGTATGAGGTCATCCTCCACCAGTGGCGGAGTGGACACCTCGTTTGGGTGGGTGGGCACGGCCAGGTTCCGATCTCTAGTCGCGCAGAGATTTCACACACAGATACAATGATCTCTGACCATTGTATCGGAGTACCCAAAAAAAAAGACAAAATATGAGGTCAATTAATCCACTTAAACCCCACCCAACCCACCTATGATGGACTGTAAGTATTTTTCTTTGTAATCCACTAATTAACAAGCACTAAATGCTACTAATTCTATTAACATAATGATATTTCCATGCTCCATCGAATTTGTTTTTTTTGTCTGAACTCAATGACACAAAACGATCGTAAAGTTCATATTCGAGGAAAAGGGTTCCCAACTTGGGCGGGCATGGACGTTGTAGCCCAATTTCAGCCCTATTCGGAATAATACGCTTTAGGCTGACCCACTGCTTCTGCATTTAAGTGAATTGTATTGAGAGTGGGCCTGCCCATTCACTCTACATCCTCACTAACACGTCAATGCTTAATATGTAACATGCCAATCTATTCGTACGTGCTAGCGATAGTTGCAACTTGCAAGAGAAGGACAATTAAATTTTCTTATAAATATTTATATATACATGATATAAAGATATAAGCATTATATTGTGTGATAGAACATGCCGTACGTGTTAAAAAAATATACATGATAGGGATTTAGACTTACTCTTACATATCAACTTCTTCTCTGACGAAAGAACGAGGAAAACAAGGTTGTTGTTGCCCTAGTGTTTGGATTACATAGCTAGTAAGAAAATACCCCTGTAGAATATTTATTTATGTGAAATATGTTGTCTTAAATATAAATATTCACACACTTGTGGGTATAATAATTTGTTTGTTCCAACCTACATGTGGAGATGCATATATTCCTAGCACATGCACGATGTACCAAAATAGACCTTTAATTATTAGAATAAAATGGAATTTCTTTTGACCTTTCGCACGGGAATGAAGTCGCAAGAGCTGCTTTAACCTGTAAGGAATATTGTGGTCCTCGCAGAACATCTTAAAGGGAATATAAGCAGATAAAGGCATGCAACGGCCTTGTTATGGGTCCCCCCTTCCATTCACAATGTACAGCACAGTGCGTGCCCATCCTCCCTCTCCAGTTTTGTAGAGGTGCATGAACGAAGCTCATGAATTTATATCCACACAGCTCGTTCCGGCTTCTCAAGATGTCCCACCTAGGGTGTCAATTGGTCGGGTCGATTCGAAGGTTCGGTGGTTCGGTTCGATTTTATACGGGTTTGGGCTGTATATTTTAATATTTTTTAAATTTTGAGCCCGACCCAACCTGGTCTGAAGTAAGATTGGGCCGGGTCCGAATTGGCTCGGCCCGGCTCGAACGGTCTAGTGGCTCGTAATTTTTTTGAAAAAATAAATGATACGGCGGTACTTCTAATATTCTAAAATTTTAGATTAAAATTATGATGTGAAGATATATTTAATGACTTAATATTTATTTCATATTTGTAACAACTAAAAATAAATTTATTTAGATTAGTCTAATATTTATTTTATGTTGTTTTGATTTCATGAACATCATTTTATTGTTAAAATAAATAGATAATAATAATAATACTTTAAAAATATAAAATCGGACCGGACCGGACCTGAGCCGGGTCTTACAAAATCATCCCGAGTCGGGCCGAACAGAGCTCAAGCTTGGGCCAGTCGTCGGTTAAAAACCGGGCTGAACCCGGGCCAACCCAGGCCCAGCTCATTGCCATCCCTAGTCCCACCTTTTTTTTTTTGTGTTTTGTTTGGGTAACCAGCAATCTCCGGCTCATAGATTGGTATTTGTGAAACTTAAAGATAGGACCAGACTGTTCATATTTTCTGGTACTCATATTGTCCAACCTCATTTGATTGGAAAAAAAAAATTTAATCTACATTCATCGAGAACTATATGTAACAAAGTACGCACCCCTCATTAGAGATTAAACTCGAGACCTCTTGTTTAGAGATAAGAGATCTTACTATCGACCTGAACGAGGTCCTCTCGCCTTTTTAATCCTTGCCAATGCTATCGAGTTTTTAATCCGACACTATCATGCAAATAATAGACGCGAAGTTGGATGTACGAGGTTGTTAGATCACAAGTCTTGCCTTTTGAGAAACAATTTGGTGGATATGGAATACGAGTTTTTAATATTGTCTCTATGAAACTTTTCTTACTCAGAAGCATTTATGCCTCCGAATTCTAGTTATGTAGGAAGTATAAATGAAAAGAGAAATGTTTGGTACCTATTTTAAGTTGATACTACACACTTCTGTGATGACACCTAGGGAAGGGGCGACATGGTCGCTAGTTGTTGGTTGGGACTGTTGATCGCCACTATCTTTTTTTTTTTTTTTTTTTACCAAAGGAAGCTAAAGTTTTAATTTATTAAAAAATGGGGTACATAGTACATCACATAAGGACAAGCCTTCAAAGCACAAAAATACAAGAGAAAATTACAACATAGAGCACGATGGATAGAGAGTCCATAAGCACATAAAACACCCCAAAATATAAGCAGAAGGCTAGAGCGCCAAATTAGGGAAGAGGATCAAGCAAAAGTAGACCAAGCTTGAATCAACTCTATTGGAGACAGGCTGCACATCACAAAAGCAACAACAAAGTAGGTTAGATGACGCACACTTCCAAATGATTGTGGATGAGCCTCAAAATACGAACATAACTTGCAACTCACCATAACCCCAGAGGTGGGAATCCATAAATTTTATGGCCTCGATCTGCACCTCAAAATCTTCGCAAACACGAGTCGTCTGATGAAGATGTGGAGATGAAGCACCTAATCTTGGCAACATAATGAAACTAGGACAATATACTAAATAGTAGCCGAGTTTGACGCAGAAGTCGAGGATTACCAAAAGGACTAGGATAGGGGGAGAAATGGGTGGATCAAAGATTTATAAGGGCAGAGGTCACAGGGGAAGGACACGGTGGATCTAGTGGATGACGGAGGCGATCTAGACGAGGGTGGCAACATGAAGAGGTCAAAACTAGCATCCGATGGAGGTGGTGCAGACTAGTAGGTGAAAGGGGGATGGTGGGGAAATAGATTTTGTGAAAGGGTCAGCGGAGGAGGAATTGGGACATAGCCACATAAGATTGTAACGGCTCCGCAAATTAATTGACAACAGCTCCGTTGGAGATCGACGATAGAAGTCAGTCAGTCACCGTAAGGCCGGTGACGAGAGAGGCGGGGTGGGGACGCTGTGCGCCGAGCTCGACCGCTCCATGTACGTTTGTTGATCACCACTATCATCACCATGGTATCTACCCTAGTTACATAGTGCCAGGTAAATGTGTGGTATAAATTCAAGACATTTACCAACAATTTTCAAATGAAAATATTCTCTCCATGAATTTAGGGAGTAATTAAGTATAAATCCCCTTTTTTTGCATAAGTGAGAATTAGAAGAACATGCTGGAGGCTCCTTGGGGAAGAAATATAGAAGGGCCCATTCATGGGTAAATTGAGGGGGGGGGGGGGGGGGGGTGGGGGGGGATGACATAAGAGGAGCATTGTGGCTCTTTTCATTTCACATACGGGAATGTATAAGATTAAGACCTACGATCCAATATGTTATCTTAATATGTAAAGTGTTTATTGTTAATGTTTAAACTAGCTAAACGTAAAAAGAGTCCTCAATTGCCGACTGCAGGAACAAAATAAATATTTAGAAAGATGCACTTACTTCTTTGACAAAAATTTGGTTGTGAATTAGACATTCACGGGAGATGCTAATCGTCATGTTTTCAAGCTTTAAAGTAATGAAACATTTTAATAGGATATATCAATTATTTTATTCGGTAAGAATCTACTTACTTGTTTGACAAAGATTTAGTGGTAAGAGAAAAGTTTAGTGCAATTTCATATTGCACTAAGTGCAACATGATTAGATAATAAATTTATGTGACATCTAACAATTGAATTATCATTTTATAACTTTTCATGTGAGGGGTGTCACATAGATTTATTATCTAATTATATTTACACTTAGTGCAACATAAAAATATACTAAATCTTTCTCTAGTAGTAAATAAGGTAAACATTTTAAGTGACATTACAGAAATGGTGGAATTACATACAAATTTTTCCGACAAAATTTTTGACAGATTTACCGACACAAAATTTTGCCGATAAATCCATCTTTAAATCCCCCACATATCAGTCTCTTCTTCAAACGCGCCCCACACTCTCTCTTTTTTTTTTTTTGATAACGAGGAAATCCCGCCCGTGTGGCTTTGTGGGCTCAAGGAGTGGTGTTCGTGAACTCCAAGGTCAAGACTTGGCAGCTCCTACTTTCCGTATACCCGTATTGCCCTTACTCACTTGACCAGAAAAACTCCGGATTTACACACCTCGAGAATTGCATGTAAATCAGGTAAACCCCCCCAGAATCGAACTCGGGACCTCTTGCATTTAAGCAAGAGTTCTACCGATCGACAACCGGGTCCTCGCCCACCACCTCTCTCTCTCTCTCCCCTTCATCCACCAATTAAAAACATAAATTTAAATGAAAATTACCTACCGAAAACGGTTATATCAATCGGGAATTCCGATGGAATTTCCAACATACATAACCGTCGATACAATTCTGACGGTATAAATCGTTGGAACTTCTAATGAATTTTCAATGAAATATTCTCCGACATAAAATTTTGACGGAATAATTATCTGACAGGATGTCGATGGATTTTCGACGGAATTCATTCAGTCGAAAAATCCTGTTGGGAGATGTTAATCATCAATCTTTCAGGCTTTAAGTAACGAAACATTTTAACATAGGATATGCCACTATTTTGTTTGGTAATGATTACATGTTATTTCTCCCGCAAAGATTCGTAGATAAGAAAGTTTATTAAAAATATGAAGAAAAATGTTAGTTACTCAGACGACTAGATAGCTATAGCTGATGTGGAAGCGCCACTCGTTCAACTTGATTGATTGGACATAAGGCCCACATATGAGCACGTTGTGAGGCCCTTGCGTCCGACCAGTCAGGTCGGGCACGCGGCGCTTCCACGTCATGCGAATTACTCAGCCGTCCAGATAACTAGTATTTCTCAAATATGAATCTACAATTTTCCACGGAGGAAGACTTAAAAAAAAACAATGAAAGTTATTTCTATGAAAACTAACCAAGAGTCATTACATCGTACTTAACAGGGAAAAGACAGAAGAAACACACAACAATAGCCAAAGGGATACAACAAGACATATATCAACCAACAATAGGGGAAAGTCGCCACATCCACATAAGAAACTGGTCCTACTGTGAGGGAGAGAGGCTGTACAATGATCAAGCGGTAGACAAGGTGAAAGAACTCGAAAGACGCACACAGTCAATTAGTGTGTAGATAATCCCCAATACATGAGCTCATCGATTTGCTTCATAACCCCAACTGGGGAGATCCAGAGTCTTGTGGACTAAACAGATCTTGAATGGATAAGCGAACTTCCCAAAAAGATGTAAGTAAATCAGACCTGCACGAAACAATGAGAACAACACAAAAGCGCATAGATAATATGCCTAAGATTTCGGTTGGCGCCGATCACGAGATGAGTTCAGGCAAATCCCAAAAATGTAGTGGACGAACGGAAGATAGGGGATGTGAGGGCTGGCCATTAGAAAATGGGGATACCTAGATGGGAACAAAGAAACAACAAAGGTTTGCACTACATTTCAAATGTGAAATAGAAAAAGAGGAAGACTTTGTGCACTTTCAAAAGTGCACAAAGTGCAATCCACCTAGGTAAATTGCCCATGTGGCACCACTTTTTTAGTGTCACATGGCAAATTACCCATATGCATAGTGACACATGGGCAAATTACTTAGATGGATTGCACTTTGTGCACTTTTGAAAGTGCACAAAGTCTTCTCTAGAAAAATTGCAGATGGGAGAGACAATAGGCGAGCGAGGAAGGGCTTAGGGGGACAATGGAGGTGTCGTGGACAAGGAAAGGGTGAAGGGAAACTCGGCATTGGCTACTCAGTGGAAGGTGACATAAGGAAATGAAGGTTGGGGAGCGACGAGAGGCGATGGAAACTTAGCAGGACAAGCGGGGGAGGACTTTAGGGGAAACAGTGAGGTGCTCAAGACAAGGAAGGGCTACGCAAGAAACAACAACAATGGAGGAATGATGTGAGGCGAGAGGCAAACAAAGGCTACAGAGAAGAAGGAAATGGAAGAAGAAGAAGCGAAAAGAGGAGAAGGTAAAATGGGGTGAGAGCCTACATATGGCAACCACCCCTCCAAGCACCGCCGCTTAGGAGCGGCAATCAATCTATTGAATGATTTGCGACACACCGCCGAAAGATTGGCAAGGAGAACACAAGGGCCAGATGAGCAACTGTCGAAGGCAGCAAACGAATCTCTTGTAGGAGACATGACACTACTTACACAAGAAAGGCTTACTACCTTTGGGTTACAGATATGCATTGACATGAGAAAGATTTTTCGTTCTTACTGCAAGTGCAATAAAATCTTAGGTGGAATCAACACCCGGTCCATTTTTAAAGCCCCTATTTAATTTCTGGTCCATTGACCAGTCAACTTTAATTTGAAGTCCATCAATTATAAATTCTCAATTTTCGGTCCAAAATAGATAACCACTGTTAGAATAGGATGGTAGGGGTGTAAAATATCTCAAATACCCTTTAAATTTGTTGAATAAATAGTGCTAATGATATATTAAATGTAATAATGATCACATTCATTTCATATATAATTTATTACTATACTCATAAATAGAATAAAATAAAAAAAGAAAACACGAATCATATACTAATTACATGTGCCAACATAAAAAATACATTTATATAACAACCATATATTATCATATATAATTATAGTATATGTATGTGTAATATTAATCTAGTGATGTTTTAACACCAACACTTCCATCCCTATATCATCTAGTGATGCTTCTCGTAGAACACCATCTGTTACTTCTTCTATTAGTGAAACAAGTAAAAAAATATCCAAAATAACTAATCTAGTTACCATATAATTCGCCACGGGGTGAGGGTTTGCTTCGCAATCAAGCCAAGGGTAGAATAGGGGGGTGGGGGGGGGGGGGGGGTGGGGGGGGGGGGGGGGGGGGGGGGGGGGGGGGGGTGGGGGGGGGGGGGGGGAATAGAAAAAAGACTGAAATTTACACTTAACACATTATGACCCAATAGTATGTTCCCATGTGGTGGCGTCATGAACCATAGTATGTTCCCATGTGGTGGCGTCGTTCCTTTCCGACTCGTTTTTTGCCACTGGTTGTGGCTGGTGTGTAGTGACTCGTTGGTTGAGGTTTACCGTTGGGTGTGCCTTAGTGGTGGCACAGTCGTGGTTGTGGTTCCATAGTGGTACCTCATGGTGGTAGGTATTTGTACCCTTGGGGGTAGCCGTTTATTGTGGTACGTCACGTACCAGCCTTTCTAGATGTTATAGTAAACTTGTGTTCCGTGGAGGTCGTGTGGTGTGACCTTCCACTTGTAGTATCTTACCTTTCTTCGGGTATTGTGGTGGTTTAGTGTGTGGTGGATTGGCTTGGTGATGCCAGTCCTATTACCCTACATGGGTAGGTTGCCTGTGAGGCTGTAGCCTAGGCAGTGGTTTGCTTGTGAGACTTGTGACCTAAGCATTTCAGTGGTTGGCGAACTAGTGGTGTTGTGCTAGTCCTGTTGTTTCTTCTTACTTTCCAAGGACCGTGTTAGCTGGTGTGATTATTTGAATTACAGTTTAATCACGTTGTTGTGAGCATGTGTGCTTTGGCTCTCGGCATAGCCAGTGACTTGTTGAGGTTTACTCCCTTACAGTTCCTTTCAGGTGTTAGCTGTTGTGTGGCTTGATGTGGCATTGTGGCAGACTTGTACACCAGCATTAGAATTACTTGTGTTTGAGTGAGCTTGTGCTCTCTCGAGGTGTGCCCCAGGTAGTTGTATTTTTCTCTTAGGCATGTAATATGTTTGGGACAATTGTACATTATTGTATATAAGTATGAGCACATGTACTTTCTTGTGTCTTATACAGTTGTTGTTGTCTTTTATATTCTTACTGGACACTTGTGCGCGTTATCCTTTGCGAGACTTCGGTATGTACGCGAGAGGCGGGTCTGGATATGGAGCCTTATTGGGCATAAATATCCAGGGCCGTTACAGTTACTGTTTGCCTTTAGTCCATCATCTAACAAATATCCCAAAGACCGTACATAAGGCATGGTACTATTAGGCCTATACGGAATCCATTCGATTCTCACTCTTATCGGATTCTCCCAGAGAACTCCTCTCTCAATCTGATTGACCTTAGCCAGGAATTTGGCTGAACAAGAACACAGGGATATTCCTCTCATGAAATCGAGAGCCGATGATTCTTTATTGACACACAATTGCCTTCATAAGGTTGGCTACAATAATCGACTATACTAGATCTGAAACTTTTGAGACCTATAAGTTCGGCATCAAAGAATGGAGTACTCAAATAAGACATCTTTAGTATCTTAAGTTCAATGACCAATTACACAATTGGGACTACGAAATCGTTGTCTGATAATCACGTATCATCAACCATACAACATTTCTAGAGCGGATCATTTAGTGAACTCATTCTCCAATGAGCACATGCACCATACCCTTAGTGTCTCCACACAAGTAACTATGAGACCAACTACCTCTATCATATGGACGAGTATATAATTCACTAGTCTATTTGGTTATCTCGATATTCTTCTTAAGTAACGTATGACCATGAATATTTAGATTTGTGTTTAAAGATGATATGTCTCATTATCATTTCTCATCATAATCCTCATCCTCTTGCATAGGCCTATGGACATCACAATATATAAAGATCATCATATACATGTAATATAGAGTGAGAAAATGACATTATATATATTACAAAAAAATAGTGTAAGATTACAAGTGTCATGAGTAATGTGAATTGGCTTTCCGGACACTCATAACTAGCACGAGTTCCATGGGAAGAACATCTCACACACTATACATTTCAATTCTCACAATTCTCTATTAAACCACCATCATTTTCCATTCAAACCTTTAAAACTCTCATTCACCAATAAACTCGACTAATGAAATCATAACCATCTTGTTGGATCCTCAATCGGGGTGGTACCAATGACTTAAAGGTCGAACCCCAAACTTCACACTGTAAGAGAACCAATAATCATTTCAGCAAATAACTACAAACCTTATAACATTAATACCATTGCTAAATGTACTGAAATACTTAAATTGGCTGGATACATGCCCGAACCCACCCACATATTGCTCACATCGTAACAACACCACAGAAAGGTTAACGCGTCAGAAAGTTGGGACGCCACAATAAGGCCATTATCGCGTCTAATACATCATTCCCTTTATATGACGCGATACTAGGCCAAATGTCGAAGCCTATTTGTGAGACCCGGCCCTCTCGGGCCTTTAGCCCTGTCCTCAGGGTCGCGACGGACCTCTTGGTCGCGACATTGTCGCGCCAGAGGGGCCGGTCGTGACATGGTTTTGGTCACGGCACACCTGGCCATCGCGTTCTGGTTGCGATGGAGGTGGGCGTCGCGCTCTTGTCACGACATCTAGAGGCGACGTGACTACTTTTTGACCGTTATGACCGCTGTCCTTTCTGTCAGAACGGGCTTGTTGGGTGTCAGGCGCGTGCAGCGTTGACGCAATCTGGCAGTCTGTCGCGTTATGGTTTTCCCGATCTTCAAGGTTTGACCTCTATTGGTGTTGCGCCGAGCGAGGCGGTCGCGACATGGTCGCGACGCACGTGGGTGTCGCGACATGCTCGCTGTCGCGCCGGCCCGACCCATCGCGTCTTTGGGCCCGTCGGTTCAAAACCGAGGCCGGCGCCCATTTCCCCCTTTATTCCTTTCCTTTCTTCTTCTTCTCCCTTCTTCCTTCCCCTGAGCTCCTCTTATGTTCTTGGCTTGTTCATGGTGCTCGTGGAGGGAGGTGACGTCTCCTTGGTGTAGGCGACGTCCGGGTGGTGCTTGGAGCGAGGAGGAGGTGGCCATTCCGACGTGAAGGCCCCAACGGGTCGGCTCTACTCCTTGAGGTAGGGACTCTCGTCTTCCTCTCGTTCTAGCATGCTCCCCTTCCCCTTGAGATCTTTGTTTCTCCGTGGCTTTATGGTTGTGGGGTGTGTGAGATCCATGATAGAGGTGAGTGAGGTTTCTTTCAAGCATAGATTTCCTTGTGATGCATGATTAGTGGGGTTTGAGGGTGGTTTGGTTGTTTACAAGCTTTCCTACATGTTTCCCATGCTCCCATCCCCCTGTGGAATGTGTTTGTACAATTTTGGGGTAGTCCTTGGGAGGACTGTACCGAGACGCCCCTCGATTGAGATCACGACCGGTATAGAGGTCTCGATGATGTCACGACCGCACGGCCGCCACGACATCATCGCGGCGCTCTGAAGCGTCGTGACTTGGTCGCGACAGCCTGTGGCATCGCGACAACACCAGAGACAGGTAAGTTCTTGCGGAGTTCCGTTTCTCGTGGAGTCTTCGCCGTTTCCAGTTCTTTCTGTACCCGTGGAACTAGTGCTAGTTCATAGTACGTCCTACACTAGTCGTTCGCCCGGTGCTCCACCCCGAGGGCTTCTCCCGTGAGAGAGGTTGTAACGTCGTGCGTTTTCCGGATCCTCGTAGATCCAGTTTAGCGGTTTTGTGGCCAATGTGAGGTCCATTAGTGTTGTATGTTTCTTATTAGATCCTTACCGGGCTTGGTTATGGGTCTGTGTTGTGGGTTGGCGTCAGGTGTGTGACGTCGACTGTGTGTTGGCGGCAATGTGTGCCGTTACATGTTGTTGGCGTCCATCGATGTAGACGTCGACTGTTGAACTTGGCGGCAAGTGTTGTGGACGCCTAGTTGCGGCGGTTTGGTTAGCGGCATAGGTGTTTGACGTTAACCTGACGCACCCTGTGTTTTTAGGGCTGACCCGAGCCTTGTTCTTTCCCCTCTCTCTCCCCTCCTCTTCGCCCACCTTCACTCTTGAGCCTCTTCACGAGTTCCGTGGTCGACGGAGTACGAGGGGCAGCCGTGGTGCGCGTGGTAGCAGCAAACCAGTCGGGAATGACGAATTGGAGCGCAGTGTTCGTGGGGCGTTCCTCGGGTTTCGGCGTGATTCAAGGTTCTTCGAGGGTTTATTGCGTTTTTGAGGTAGGGACTGGACCTTGATCTTCTCTGGTTAATTGTTATGCTTTCTTTGCATAATTCGGATGTTAATTGAGTTTTGGGAAATGGGTTTTCATGCTGGGAAATCGGGTGGTTTGATTGATCCAAGCATTGGATCATGTCTTTTCGGTTTAATTGTGTTGTTAGATGTAAGGGAAGTTTGTCCCCTTGTTTTTCTATTGTATTTATGGCTAGAGTGCCCGTGTAATCGGTTTAGGGCCATTTTGTGTGTTCTGGCGAGTTCTGCAGTGAAGATCTTGGCGTCAACATCGGTTGACGCAAAGTTCTTCGTTGGGAGATTAACGGCTAGGTATCTAGCCGTTGATTGTGGGTAAACGGCCAAGTGGTGGTCGCTTACTTGGTGTTGACGGCAAGGGACATTGTCGTCTATATTCTTTGAACGGCAATCGATGTTGCCGCTAATTTGTGCATGCGTCAGCACTGTCTGTTTTACGTGTTTGTGTGTGCATGGCGATGATCGGTGTGAGCCAGTGCACTTGTTACGCTCTTGGAGCATACTGCTCATGTAATGGGCATGTTTTACGTAAAAGATGTGTGATATACGTAATTGTTTATGCAGTTTGTGTGGTGCGTTGGCATCTGTAGCACCTTGGAGTGCATTGTCCATGTGTTGGACATGTGATTTACGTGATTGACGTGTGGTGCACCTGGTTGGTGTATTATACACGTGCTGTCTACGTGGTTTGGATGTGTGCATACTACACACTTGTCGTAATGTAATTCTTATGATTTGTCGTAGTAATTGGGCAGTGAGGTTCCTGTGTGAGCCTAGCCATGACTTTGTGGTGTTTGGGCATGAAGGTCATGTGTGGACCTAGCCCTGGTTCGTTGTTGTCTTTCGAATAAATTATATTGATTTATGTATTAAGTGGTGTGTGTTGCCACGGAGGTCATGAGGTGACCAATGATAGGCAAGTTTGTGGTTCAGGTATGTGTTGGATAGGATAGCTTTGGGGTCATATGGTGACCGACGTTAAGCTAATCCTAACACATGTATATTGTGAATTATAAGTAAAGGCTATATGTGTAAGTATCGTGGTTTGTGCTAGCCGAGTGTGGTGTCCGACGCCTATTCGGAATGCCTCTCTAGTCGGGTACCCCAGGTTCTTTGTGAGCCAGGCACGTGTGTTTGTTGTGCTCGGGGTTTGTCCCGGTACAGTGTGTACCGTTGAGGTCTGTGTCGTCTTCCTGGACACCCTCACTCCTGAGTTTGAGTTGTACGTCGGCTGAGGGAAAGACGGCAGTGGGGCAGCGACTTTTCAGAGTTTGTTCTTTATTCGCTTGTAGCGCGCTCGTAGTTGGGGTACGGACACCAGTAGACGTCACTGGTCCCCAGCTAGTCCTTGTTTTCCAGTGCCTCACTTTAGGGTGCTCCGGCCAGAGACCCTAGAGGTGCCAGGCATGGGCCTGCAGCTGTGTGTCTGTAGGTGTGGTTGGTTGGTCTCCACAGTTGTTTGACTTGTTCTCGTGGAGCGGCAGTTGGACCTTTCGTCCGTGACTGCGAGGCTGAAAGGTTGTTCTTGTGTTGTGTTGTCCGGGTTGGATACTGGCCTGATCAGTCAGTAGACGTTCCCGTGTGGTGGCGCTGTTCTTTCTGACTCGTGCTTGCCACTGGCTGTAGTTCTGTGAGTTGTGCAGTGTTCGTGAGTTTTGTGACTCGTGGTCGAGGTTTGACCGTTCGAGGTGTGCCCTGGTGTTGGCACAGTTGTGACTGAGTTGTGGTTTGTGTAATTTCCGATTGAGGTTTTACTTGTAATATTGTGCCTAAATAAAGATAAATATAATTGTGGTTCAGTGTGGTGTTTATCACCTACTTGTACCTTGTGTGAGTGTTTGTTGTGGTACCTTGAGGTAGCAGGTACCTATACCCTTCGTGGGTTACTTTGTAGTTTTGGTGGTATCATGTGTACCACCTTTTCAGGCTTTCGTGTGTTGTGGAGGTCTTGTGGTTTGACCTGCCACTTTTTGTATCCTATCTATTTTAAGTAGATCTTTGTTTTAAGTTATTGTGGATTAGTTTATGGTTGTTAATATGTTACCCTTTGGGGTAATTTGCCGATGAGGCTTATGGCCTAGGCGTATTGTGGTTTAGTAGAGTTGTGCTCCGTGGAGGCCGTGTGAGACCTTCCACTGTTGTGTTTTACCTTTCTTAGGTAACTTTTAATTATGGTTTTAGTATGTGATGGATTGGCTTCGTGATAGCCAGTCATGTTACCTTGTGTGTAGTTTCCGACGTAGTGAGTGTTGGAGTATAAAGGACCAGCTCTTTGTTAGCAGTCCTGTTACTCAGTATTTTGAGTTCGCCTGTGAAGCTTGCAGCCTAGGCAGTGACTTGCATGTGTGGCTTATAGCTTAGGCAACCAATGTTGTAGCAGTGTGCCAGTGAGACTGTGGTTTAGGCACTTTAGTAGTTGGGCTGACTAATGATATTATATTAGTCCTGTAGTCCCACTTTCCTTCCGAGGACTTTATGTTTATTATCATGACTATGTTTAATTGTTATTTATTTTTATGATGTGAGCATGAAATGGTTTGGCTATTGGTGTTGCCAGTGAAGCCCTTGGGGTTGAGGTGTTTGTGGTTTCGGTGTTGTTTTTGGTGGTCCCTACTGAGCCAGTGACTTGTTAAGGCTCACTCCCCTACAGTTCTTTTCAGGGCTTGCCGTGTGTTTGGCTTGCAGCGGTGTTGTGACAGACTTGTACCACCAGCAGTAGTGTAGTAGTTAGTGTTGTGTGAGCTTGTGCTCCCTCGGGGTATACCCCGGGTAGTTGTACTTTTAAATTGGACATGTATTAATGTAATGGGACATTTGTACAAATTTGTGAACAGATATGAGCACATGTACTTTCTTGTGTCTTATATTGTTGTGGTTTGTCTTTTATACTCTTCCTGGACACGTGTGTGAGATATCCCTTGCGAGACTTCGGTCCGTTTCGCGGGAGGCAGATCTGGATATGGAGCCTTATTGGGCTTAAGTACCCCGTCCGTCACAGTTGGTATCAGAGCAATGTCCAGTTAGAATATGAAAAGACATTGAAAGTATAATGTCCCAATACATGGATTAATGTCCACTGCTGGTAGTAAGTCTGCGGTTTTTGTGTGATATAAGTAGTTTTTACGTGAGCTTTTGGCACGAAACCGTGTGTTTTTGTTTGTTAAATTGGCAGTTGGGAGCAGTTGTTGTGCCACAACGTGGATAGTGGCATAAGTTTGTGTTAGCATCCTGACACTAGTGCAGTTAAAGTAGTTAATTATAGTATTTAAAAATTTTTAGTTGCAGATATTAGAGGAGAAAGGTAAAGTAGTGCCTGAGAGGGATATATCTGTTATATGTTAATAAAGTACAAGTTAGCAGAGACAGGTGTATGGTAACAAGGTGATAAGGAACAGGTCAGTGTGTGTGTGATAAGTTGCAGTTGAGAACCTCAGCAAATGTATTATGCATTAGAGATCTGAGTCAGATGATATTAAGAAACAGTGTGATGGAAATGTGATTAGTGTTATGAAGAGTTTGATATGATTAAAGACGTGATCACTTTAAAAGAGGTATTAGTACATAAAAGAGCAGTGATTTATGGCAATAGATTAGTATGTCTGAGATCAGAAATTTGAGAAAATGTTGTTATGATAATGATGGTAACAGAAAGTGTGATATGAAGATTTGTATAAATATGTATTGAAAGGATTAGTTAAATAAAGAAAGAGAGAAATAAGAATTAGTGTGCAATAAGAATTTGTGAAAATGCCAAGAGGAATATTTAGTTAGAAAGAACATTTAAATGAATAAGAGAGTATTTTGCAGAAAAATATGAATTAAGAAAGGAAGAATTTAGTAAATGATGAAGTGAATAAGTCCGATGAGTCAGGAAATGTCAGTTAGAGTTTGTATATCAGCGCAAAGAAATGATTCAATTGAGCAGAAATGAATTGTTATAAGATATTTCAGAGTTTTATGCAGAAGCAGGATAGACTAATTAAAGATATTTGGAAAGGTTATGTAACAAAATTATGAGATTAGCCAGAGAATGTCAGTAAAGCAGGAAAGATATATGAAGAGCACAATATGTCAATAGCGTTTGGCAGATCAGAAATTGCAGTAATTCTTCAGCATGAATTATTGAATAAGATGATTTGAGAAGCAGTTGAAGCCAGAAGAAAGTAATTGAAACAATAATGAGAACAGAAATTGTGGAATATTTTGCAAAAGTGTTCAGTGTGATCAGAGTAGCGCAGCAAGCAGAAGCAAAGAAAGATTTAATATTCAGATTGTTCAAGTTTGCTTGAATAAGAGAAAGTGTAAGTTTTGCGCAGCAGAATAAAGGAACAAGTTTATTATGGTTTTTAATCAGAGATTGACTTAAGCAGTATGAGCAGAATAATATGAAAGGACAGAAATTCAAAGATGGTGATTGATTTCTTTGAAGAGGTGTCAGTTGTGAATATAAATGCAAATGAGGCAGATAACAGCAAACAGTGATAAATGGAAAAAGAAAATGGTGGCATGAAAGAATATTACAGTGTAAGATATATGAGAAAGATAAAAGCGGTCTCGAAAGAAATGTTGCAAACACAGCTGGAAATTGTGAAGCAGGTTCAGTCCAAGGAGATAAGCACCATTGGCAAGGTAGGATCGCCTACAATTGAAAATAAAAGAAGGCAATGGAATCGACAGAATGAAGTAATTGTGAAATAAATTGAAAGAAAAGAAATACAAAGCAAGGATGAAATGGTTAGATGAATTGAAAGGTTGATGCAAAGAAAGAGTATCCTTCTTGTTCTGTATACGATTTTATTTCTTTTTAGGTGATAATCCGGATTGTTGTGATTTGTTTTATATGTCGAGGACGACATTTTTTAGGTGATAATAATGTAACGTCGTGCGTTTTCCGGATCCTCGTGGATCCGGTTTAGCGGGTTGGTGGCCAATGTGAGGTCCATTAGTGTTGTATGTTTCTTATTAGATCCTTACCGACTTGGTTATGGTCTGTGTTGTGGGTTGGCGTCCAGGTGTGTGACGTCGACTGTGTGTTGGCGGCAATGGTGTGCCGTTAACATGTTTTTGGCGTCCATCGATGTAGACGTCGACTGTTGAACTTGGCGGCAAGGTTGTGGACGCCTAGTGGCGGCGGTTTGGTTAGCGGCATAGGTGTTGACATTAACCTGACGCACCTGTATTTTTAGGGCTGACCCGAGCCTTGTTCTTTCCCCTCTCTTCCCCTCCTCCCTCCTCTTCGCCCACCTTCACACCTTGAGCCTCTTCACGAGTTCCGGGTCGACGGGAGTACGAGGGCCCGTGGTGCGCGTGTAGCAGCAAACCTCGGGGAATGACGAATTGGAGCGCGGTGTTCGTGGGGCGTTCCTCGGGTTTCGGCGTGATTCAAGGTTCTTCGAGGTTTAATTGCGTTTGAGGTAGGGACTGGACCCGTTGATCTTCTCTGGTTAATGTTATGCTTTCTTTGCATAATTCGGATGTTAATTGAGTTTTTGGGAAATGGGTTTTCATGCTGGGAATCGGGTGGTTTGATTGATCCAAGCGTTGGATCATGTCTTTTCGTTTAATTGTGGTTGTTAGATGTAAGGGAAGTGTTTCCCTTGTTTTTCTATTGTATTTATGGCTAGAGTGCCCGTGTAATCGGTTTAGGGCCATTTTGTGTGTTCTGGCGGGTTCTGCAGTGAAGATCTTGGCGTCAACATCGGTTGACGCAAAGTTCTTCGTTGGGAGATTAACGGCTAGGTATCTAGCCGTTGATTGTGGGTAAACGGCCAGTGGTGGTCGCTTACTTGGTGTTGACGGCAAGGGACATTGTCGTCTATATTCTTTGACGGCATCGATGTTGCCGCTAATTTGTGCATGCGTCAGCACTGTCTGTTTTACGTTTTTGTGTGTGCATGGCGATGACCGGTGTGAGCCAGTGCACTTGTTACGCTCTTGGAGCATACTGCTCATGTAATGGGCATGTTTTACGAAAGTGTTGATATACGTAAGTTGGCTTATGCAGTTTGTTGTGGTGCGTTGGCATCTGTAGCACTCTTGAGTGCTTGTCCATGTGTTGGACATGTGATTTACGTGATTGACGTGTGGTGCACCTGGTTGGTGTATTATACACGTGCTGTCTACGTGGTTTGGATGTGTGCATACTACACACTTTGTCGTAATGTAATTCTTATGATTTGTCGTAGTTGTGGCATGAGGTTCCTGTGTGAGCCTAGCCATGACTTTGTGGTGTTTGGGCAGTGAGGTCATGTGTGGACCTAGCCCTGGTTCGTTGTTGTCTTCGAATAATATTATATTGATTTATGTATTAAGTGGTGTGTGTTGCCACGGAGGTCATGAGGTGACCAATGATAGGCAAGTTTATGGTTCAGGTATGTGTGGGTGTAGATAGCTTTGGGGTCATATGGTGACCGACGTAAGCTAATCCTAACCATGTATATTGTGAATTATAAGTAAAGGCTATATGTGTAAGTATCGTGGTTTGTGCTAGCCGAGTGTGGTGGTCCGGCGCCTATTCCGGAATGCCTCTCTAGTCGGGTACCCAGGTTCTTTGTGAGCCAGGCACGTGTGTTTGTTGTGCTCGGGGTTTGTCCCGGTACAGTGTGGTACCGTTGAGGTCTGTGTCGTCTTCCTGGACACCCTCACTCCTGAGTTGAGTTGTACGTCCGGCTGAGGGAAAAGCCGCAGTGGGGCAGCGACTTCTTGGACCCCCGTCCCATGCGTCGTTGAGGGAGTGCTCCGAACGACGGGCGTGCTCGAGTCACGAACTCTGGAGCGGAGTGGAAAACAGTGGTTAGGACAGCGGCGTTGAGTCGTTTTGCAGAGCTCTCTTGGTTAGTCTGGGACGCCGAGGCCATTTGAAGTCTCCCGACGCAGGCCAGTCAGTCTTTCTTCTCACTGCCTTGCTCTTTGTGGCCCAGAACCACCTAGATAGGTCAGGCGTGGGACTGTAGTCCAGCCAGACTTACGGCGGTTACTGTTGTGTTATTTTGTGTTCTTGCCCCACTCTGACGAGACGTGGAGGTTTGGACCTGGGTCGAGGATAAAAACGTCAGAGGACGCACCTGACGGTTGCTAGTGGTAGTGTTTCCCGTAGCTAGTGTCTCTTGTCCAAGCAGGGTTCGCTCTGTCTGTGTACCAGCCATGTGGTGGTCACGATGTGCAGGCCGTACAAAGTTTCCACCATGGGTGTCCCTTCCGTACCGTTGCTAGTTAGCTAGCTTTGCTTCTGCGCTTTCCGTATAGATTAGAATATATATAACTGCTGTCATTAAAGTGTTTATATATTATTTCCCCTCCCGTTAGAGTCAGTAGGAATTGGATAGTCTCTACTGAGCTTCTGTTGTGAAGCTCATCCATTTCTTTTTCCAGTGAGACTTCTCAGCAGCGGCTAGGGCTGTACAAAATAGGTCCAAACCAAAAAACGGAACCGAACCGACCGGCCGGTGTCGGTTCGGTTCGGTTTCATGGGCTGGGTGGTTCGGTTCGTTTTTGGCTGGGAAACCGAAATGAACCGAATACCTATATATAATTATATAAATAATAGAATTAAACAAAAAAGAAGGTAGCGCAGTGGAGGCGGCTTCGCGCGCCCTCCACGCGCCTGGCGGTCGCGAGTTCGAAACTCGCGATCGCCAAAAAAAGCCCCTTTTTAACAAGTTTTTTGCCAAAAATGCCAGAAATGTCATATTTTGGGTGAACCGAAACCTAACCAGTTCGTTCGGTTCAAACAGTAATTTGGTTCGGTTCGGTTTCTCCCAAAAATAGAGAAAACCGAACCGACCGAACCGTGAACACCCCTAGCAGTGGCACAGGTGCGCGTCGGGTAGAGGAGGCGGGGCGGGTAGTCGTTGTCCACGTAGCTAGCAGTGGTTTCCCCCTTCAGTTGTACTTCACGCTCGGGGTATGCTCTAAGGGTTCTGTCCTCCCCCTTTTACTTGTACTAGTTGCGGTGTTGGGACTGTACCTAGAGCGATACGCTGCAGTCTCGCTCTTCTATCGCTTCTTTCTGCATGTGTGCTCCTAGTTCTGTAGTTGACGTTTTTCTCTTACAAATATTCATTAGACTTGTGTACAGCCCTTCGGGTCCTCGGATCGTGGGCGGCAACTGCGAAAATCGGGTCTCAACTGTGGCTGAGGGTTGGGTTCTCGAGGTCGTTACACTATTACTCAATATAACACACAAAAATCTAGCCCACAAGGCCCCAAAACCCGACCACCAAGGCCCAATTGAACTAGTGGACGCATGAAACACAAGCTAATACATCCATTTACTGAAATTAAAACAAGAACACAATGAAAAAGCGAGATCTCCCTACCACTGCGAAGAGCAACCCTCGTGGAGGCTTCCCGCGGTTCAAAAACCCTTCCTCACAACAAATCCGCATCGAACGGAGCTCCAAACCGTCGGAACCCACCAAATCGCCGGAACTCCCCTTCTCTCGACTAAAATAGGGCTCTGTCCTATTCTGTCGACGAAACAAAGTAAAAACACATTGAGTAGTAAATGCGTAAAGCTCCAGGACGCCTCAATAACGCATCCGAGACAGAAATCACGTTAGCCAAAATAGCGCCACGCATCGCACACATGCAAAAACTGCCCCAAGGACATTGCGTCAGCCTTGGAGGACGCCTCAATAAAGCGTTGCCCTCATTGGCCGTGACAACACTCAGAGTGCAAAGACATGGAAGATGGCTCAACTCACCCTCTAATGATATGAAACTTCAAACAAGCGTTGTACCATACTCCAAAACCCGCTAAGTTATATTTGAAACATCTTAACACTACACATCGAGTCAGATCAGTTGTAATCACCATTAAAAATTTTTGCCATTTTAAGCCTAAAATTTAAAATAAATTATAGAGTTGGAGAATCTAGTAGATCACGAATTTACCACTAGATCGGCCTATGTTTTAACTTACTCCCTTACCAAACTAAGACTTAAAATTCTATGCAGCCAATAGTCCTGCCGCCGGAGTCTCAGCTTCCATCATAGGAAGGACCAGCTAAGTAAAGGTTATGGAGAAAGTTATGACTTTTATTGTTATTGCATATAGATATCTATACATATTATAATAAAACACAGTCTTAGAAGTACACTTGGCAGCACCAGAGTTGTTGTTTTCCGCCCAAACTAAGATATGTAGCATTCCTCTTTGATCTTTTCTTT
>JACBKR010002294.1:0-38569 GCA_014218235.1 Colocasia esculenta
ATTTTGATTGACGAAAGTTAATCAAAAGTGCTATACCATCTCGATTGACGAAAATCAATCAAGTGCAATTTACTCTCTACATGATCAACTACTTTCTCTCTCCTTGCTATACATGTCGCTTGCTATTTCTCGACAATGACGTTACTTGCTATGTTATCGTTTCTATCGTGACTTGACTTTAATCATCGCGCTATACTTGATTCATCTGCTATTTGAACCATGTTACTTGTGCTATTACTCTCTTGACTTTACATGACTCGCTCTATCATTAGTTACTCTGTCATTTAATGCATTATTATTTAAAGTCTGCTTAATCCTGAGATTTAAGTCCTACTGGGTGTTATCGCTCACCCTTCTTATTTGTTATTGTGTCTCAGGTAAGTCGGACGATGACGTTATACGTACCAATGGGTCAAGACTACAGTGATGAGCGACCCGAAGTCAACTCATGAGTTACCCTAGTACAATGAAGTCTAGTAGTTTTGCTTTGGATTTCTTTTCAATATAGTGATGTCATTGAGCCTTGTGTTTGGCTCCGATTTTGTGGTTGTAATCCGATTTTGTGGTTGTAATATTCTTAGTGATTTTATGATGAATCAAGAGTTATTTCAATTATTAGATGCTCTGATGTTTGCGAAAGTATGCACAATTGTCGTTACCATACTCGTTGTTCGCGTCTCCCTCCGATTTATTCCGCTGCTAAATTGGAGGGGCGTGACATGGACCCCCGCAAGGATGAGCTTGGTGACCGGAGGATGTTGGCTGGGTCACGCTCTTGGAGGTGCTGGGTCTCAGGGGAGTGAGACAGTGCGCAGAAGAGTGCTGCCGCCTTTGTAGAGCGGCCTCAAGACTAGCGAGACTGGCATACTGCCAAGACCGCGGAGGCGGAGAGAGCAGACAGGGACCTGCGTCGGTTCCTCATGTTCTTCTTCGGCAAGATGTTGTTCACCACGAAGGTTGACGACATTCATTGCCTGATTCTGGAGCTCTTGGGGACCTGGAGAGGGTCGGGCGTTTTGCCTGGGGTGCGGCCCTTCTGGCGCACACCTTTGCTGACCTCTCCACCGACACAGGGAGAGAGACTACAGTGGGTGGATTTGCCCCACTCCTGCAGGTACGCCTTTTAAATTAAAACTCCATTTTTATTTTGAGTTTTTGAAATTAAAATTTTTTCTGCAACTTTAATTGTGTTTGACATTGGATCGGTTGTGTGTAGGTTTGGAGTTATTATTACATTCCTCTGGGTAGGGCTACCCAGTGCGTATAGATGCGGTACCCCTCACCCAGAGGTGGTTGCCGGTGGTGAGCACAGCCACTTATTCTTTCCAGCTGGATGTTCTCCGTCGAAACATCCGAGATTTTCCAGCGCTCCTAGTACGCTTCCCCTTTTAATTCTTTCTTTAATTCAAGCATTTAGAAATGAATGAATGTGATTAATCAATGCTTGTGCAGGTAGTGTGGGAGCCCTACGCAGACCAGGGTGATGCTGACCAGCCCTGGGTGGTCAGTGGCCAACGTTTGTTCAGGCGGGACATCTGGGTCCATTGCCTGAATGAGATCGAGCCGCTATGTCTACGGCTAGCAGCACGCACCCTGGGACTGCACCAGAGGTGGATCGATGAGGTGGAGCCTCGAGTATTGGGAAAAAGACCCGCGGGAAGGCGAAGATGGTGGACTGGAGGATGCGCTTCCCGGAGCAGTATGCAGACTGGCAGCGGGGCGGCCAGCTGGTACAGTCTACGCCACGGACAGCTCTGCTTACCTCCGACGGTTCCAGGAGGAGTGCGGCGCTCGCGACTTCATGAGCCAGAGAGGTATGCACTTCTAAACTTGAATTGCTTTTAAACATGATTTGCAGAATTATTCTAACAAATTGTGCATGTAGGATGGACGAGATACCCTCATCGACCAGTTGCAAGGGCAGCTAGCGAGCACAGAGGTGCAGCTGGCCGAGGCGCGGATGGCCCTTGAGACTCTGGTAGGTTAAGGGAACACTCACCTTTGCCTTATTTTACTCACCATATGTTGACTTGTATTTCTTGTTCATTGCAGCCTGCTCAGGCGACTGCGGAGCACACGAGATGTTGGAAGTGCCTCTGCTAGCAGGGGTTTCCAGCTTCGGGGGTAGCCTCCCTCAGGAGCAGTTGTCTGCTGCGGTGGCACGTGCCGAGCGCGCGGAGCGAGACCTGTTGGCACGAGTAAGTATTTTAATTTAGATGCATGCTTGAATTGCTCTTATACTTACCTAGGTCGTTCCTTGTGCAGACTGACGAGCTCTAGAGTGCCTTGGCCTACGAGACGAGTACCGTCACTAATTTGACGGAGCAGTCTCGCCAGCTGTCCGAGCTGCGGTCTCAGTTGACCCAGTCAGACTCAGACCTTCCTCGCGATGTTCTCGAGCTGCGGGCGACACTCACTCTGGAGCGTCGCGACTTAGAGAGACAGCAGGCTCGCTGGGAGCAAGAGCAGGAGCGCTGGGAGCTGGACTGGGAGCGGCTGATCCAGTAGTCAGTAGAGGCACGCATGAGCCGGGAGTTGCAGAGCGCCTATTGAAGGCAGCCGAGGAGCGTACCTACGTGGGCGGGATCGTGCCTTGCAGCAGGGGCGTGCCAGTGCCTATTCTGAGAGCATTCTTGCGACGTTCTCTTAGCACGAGAGGAATGTCCAAGATGCTGCTACGGCTCAGCGGTCGACTGGTTCACGGGCACCCATGAGGCCGCCTGCCTTGCCTACTGTTGCGGACTAGGGCGAGGTAGAGTGTAGCCGTCATGCGGGACCTGCAGAGGAGGTGACGAGACTCAGGCTGCTTCACCATGATATGTACTTTCTATTTACCTTTCGATGATGTAGTGCCCAGTGAGGCCGTTTTATGATGTACACGGGACCGGCTCCCGCTTTTGCCACATATATATACATGTGCATGTATGTACACTTTTCATCCTTCGCCTTGCTATATCTGAAATGCACTGAACAAACAAATTAATTATCTATTCTGACTCAGCCCCTTGCACATAGATACTGTCTAGCTTTATGAATTTGTCAAGGGGCTGAGCCTTTATCAAAATAAGACAGAAGACAGAAATATAACTTAATTCACATATGACGGGTGCTAAAAAGGAAAATGATGCGTTAATTTACAAGATGTGTGTATAGAGGAGGATATACAAAGTGTATTTTGAAAACTTTGTTTGGATTTTGAAAAAGATTTGTTTTTTATTTGAAATATTAGATTTTTTTTTTTTAGAATTTTGAAATATTTGATTTTTTTTTTGGAGTTTTTGGAATATTTGATTTTTTGGAGTTTTTGGAATATTTGATTTTTTTTTTGGAGTTTTTGGAATATTTGATTTTAACGTGGAACATTGACCCTCCGATGACTTAGCCACCATTGAGAATTTATTGACTGTTCTTGGGTGTTTTAGCCATGGATCAGACGTGCTTTTAAAAGGTGCCTCGACTTGAGATGGCTTTTGGCAACGTCTTCTTTAGTTGATCATTGCCTTGCCTATATGCTAAGATATATCCTGGGAGAAGGGAGAATTCTTAGAAAGTCTGCCAGTAGTCTGGGTAACCGGGGAGACACTGTAACACCCCGGAAATTCGGTAATTGGAAAATTAGAAATAAATCGAAAATGATAAAATCAATATTTGTGAATAGCAAAAATGCACGTGTCATTATCATACATACAAAACCCATTAGAAAAATTTTATAAAAATCATAGTTCAACTCTAAATAATACTCCCTAATGACCCACAGAGAAATTCGTGCAAAGAAAAATCGGATGGTCCAAGTTTAAGGCGTTTTGCGACTGAGTATCGTAATGAGGGAATAAGTCAGGAAATCATTATCACACATACTTAGATGAGTCAGAAAATTAAATAAAAATCCTAGATGGACTTAAAACAATATACTCTAATCATCCATAAAGAATTATGGGTCAATAAAAGTTATTTGGGATATATTTAAGAGTTAGTGTGACTTTTTATCGTAATTAGGAAATAAGCAAGACAACCTATTATCAGGTGTATAAAATGAGATCATAAACTAAATGAAAATTTATGGTGGACTCCAAACAATATGAGGGATAGTCCATAAAAGGAATCAGATCAATGGACAACTTATGTCACATTAACAAATTCAGGTATGAAAATAGTAAATAAATAACTTTCGTATTATCGGAATGATTGAACTTACGTACCACTATCGTACGTGAGAAAACACATAGAAAAATTTCGTAAAAATTATAAACCAACCCTAAATATTATCCCTAAGCGTTCCACGAAGGAATTCGTGCAACGGAAAATCTGATTGGCCGAGTATATGTCACATGTGACCAAGTTACCCGAATTAGGAAACTAAGTCGGAAAATTGTTAACACGGAAAAATAACCCAACCATAAATTAAATAAACATGTTAGAGAGACTTACAACATCATGTATTAATAACCCATTAACAAGATTGGGCCAATGGAGCACATTTGGCCCAAGGATAAAAATTAGGACAAGAAAATACTCAAAAATTCGTGTATGTAATTATGCAATAATTAGGGAGGGCAATTTAGGGTTAAAATTAGGATGATTAGCCATGTAAGGTAAGCCAAAACTATACCCAACCCTAAGAGGTTGTTTCCTAAACCTTTGCTATCTCCTTTGGATGAGAGAATCCCAGATTTTGGAAAGTAGGAAGTAGAATTCGCAGCCCCTTTCCTAGTCCCATTAGGACATGAATTAGAACCCTAAATCTATAAGAACTCATCCTTAAACTCTTGGGGAAGGTTTAACAACAAGTTGGGGTCGTGAGTAGCAAGTTTGGAGTGTTGGAGGAGTGGAGAACGGCTGGGGAAAACGTGGTCTTCCTCAACCTCCTCTCGCATCAACCCAGAAATCTGCAGAGAGTTATTAGCATTCAAAGGTAGGTGTTCTCGGGCCAAGATTAAAGAAAACCAACACCATCATGTAGATCGTCGAGTCTAGGTTCATTTGCACTTGGTTGGACTAATTTCATGGAGTATACATGTGTATTCGTAGTTTTCCCTAAGTCACGCACAGTTAGGGCTTTTTCCCGTTCTTCTCATTATGCATGTGATTTGATACCAAATTAGACTAAACTTCCTTCATGAAAGTTCTTCTACTTGTAGTCCCGATCATCGTTTATGTTGAACATTTTATCTAAAAGTCTTTCGTTACAGAGTTATAAGCAAGGTAAGAGAGTCACTACATGATACATCGATTTCGGGCGCACTTAGCTTTATGTTCTTCATATATTTCTCGAGATTCGAGAGCGAATTAGAACAAACTCCCAACATTAAAGTTCTCCTACTAGTTGTCCTCGTCATATCTCGTGTTGAACGTTTTGTCCAAATATCTTTCGTTAGAGAGTTATAAGCGGGGTAGGTAAATCGCTGCATGAGATGTGTTTTCGGGTTACACTTGACCTATATGTTCTTCATATATTCTGGAGATCCCTATTTGCTAATTTCTTGGGATACCCTTTTGGAATTCAAGGATTGGGGTATTTATAGCCCAACATGGCCAAAAGTACCCTAGGGGTGTGTGCACATGATCCAAGGCTGATCCACCAAATCCCTAGAGTGTCACGTGTTCAGATTGACTAATGGTGAAAACGTTTCGGAGTGTGTCGACCTGCCCATGGGGTGTGTCGACACACTGTCCCAAATTGGCCCAAACGGTTCTCTGGGAAGGCCTCTAGTGTGGACACTGCTTGATCCTGTGTCGACACTACTTGATATTGTGTCGACACGACTTGATCCTGTGTCTTCACTACTTGATCAGTGTCGACACTACTTGATCTTGTGTCGACACGACTTGATCCTGTGTCGACACTACTTGATTCTGTGTCGACACCTTATATAGACCTGTTGACTGGGTTCTCTGGGAGCTGGGTCTAGTGTCGACACTACTTGATCCTGTCGACACTACTTGACCATTTCTTCATTATTTTGCCTTGTGTTTGAAGCATTGTGTCGACACCAGTAAGGGGTGTGTCGACACTACCCTTGCAAAAAAATTGCATGTCTTGGGTCTGATCGTTACATGATGTCTACTAGCATGTGCATGATGTTATATAGTATGCATGGACCTAAAAGTAATCAACCCATTGAAAAAACGGTGATTATATGAATATGATTCTAATGTTAATTGTGATTGACCTTATGTTCATTGGATTATCTTTTGATCTTACTTATTGTCAATTGATATGATATGATGTGAGGATGAATACATGTTAGTATGGACTTGTCAGTGAGTTTATATCATGATTTGCATATGAGTTTCAATAGTTATATGCTTTCCGATGTTCAATTAAGTATTTGTCAATTGCATACATGTTAGGAATGATTCGTGACATGTCACTTACACCTTTGCACGAATAGGCACACCCTTCTTGGGAAATCGAGAGCTCTCTGTCGGTCATTCCGAATCGGCAAGACTAGCGATCTTTTCCTTAAGACCTCCGTAAGTCTCCGCTCTCCATGGATTCTTATATAGAGCCGAGTTGGTTGTACCATGAAGTACCCTAGAGATAGAGAGCACATGTTCCGCATACGATCTGTCATTAGTCATCCTTATGTCAAGACACTAACGAATTATGAAACATAAGATACGTCGTTATACTGCCCTTTTGTTCTCTTGAGCTATTTGTCATACCTTGACTCTATGAATGATCATGTTCCTTTTACTATGAGCTTGTCATTGAAACTCTGTGGCCATAATATGAATATGTTTGTTCGGCACAATATGGGACTTCGGTCCATTTGACCAATGTTTGTGCAATAGGGGCCCTGTCTGGTCCTGGGGAGGAGCACCCCAACGTAGTTATTAACCGCGGGAGTATGGACTTGTGGTGCGTGGCATGGCACTGATCCTATATGCAAGAGTGTGAAAATTGTGCCTTTGTCATATGATATGATAAGATTTGATATGATACGTCTAATCATGTGAACGCATGATATCTGTATGAATATAGCCAATCTCTTTTGATACGATTCTACTCTTGGATATCTGTCCATTATACATGCAACTCGACATTTGATATGATATGACATCCGTTCTATTCCGCTATCCACTGTTAGAAAAGCATGCATTGTCATCATGTTCATGTGCATATTTGCCTATTTAAAATGTTAATCATATATATTAGTGCCCGCACAATATTGAGATGTAAATCCTACTGAGCTAGTTCGCTCACCCTATCATCCTGCCCTTTTCAGGTAGTGATGAGGAACCAGTGGAGTTCGATGGGACCGGGCAAGAGTGATGAGCACCCGCATATGAGAAGTTGATAGTCTAGGAATAGTGTTTGAATAGTCGATGTATTAGAGAAACATTTTCATTTGAATAACGAACCCTTTTCAGTGAGTCCTTCTTATATAAGGTTGTAACTAGTGGATTGAAATGGAATAAGAGTACCTTTGATGACGTTATTAAAGTCTCAAATGTGTGGTTATATGTAATTGTTACTCTGCATTACTCAACTGTGATACGTCTATTTGTATCGTTCACGTCTCCCGGTATTTATTCCGCTGCTAAATATCGGGGCGTGACAGTTGGTATCAGAGCCCTAAACTTTAGGGTCCAAGGGAATAGGAACATAGGATGAAACTAGATCACACGAGTCAAAATCTGTCGTACCTAATGTGAGGTTGGGTAGAACCTGGGAATAGAAGTCACATGTGATATATTTAGATGACTGACTTATATTAATATCTTGAAGGTACTTAATACCTTAATGGCTACCGAACGAGCCGGGCTTCTCCTAAGTCCTAGGCAATTAGGAATGATAGGATAAGTGTCATTATAACCCTCAGCTTGTGTCAAGAACTTTGTACCTACCTGGTGAGATTGGGTAGAAACATGGGCTTAGTCAAAATTTTTATTAATAACTAAATATTGTAAGTTACAAGGCATTAACAAGGAGTAAAGACGAATGACCGTGTGATAGTTTATTTTGAAGGAACTTAAATAAACAGCAATGGAGGATATACCTACACCATCTCTGGACGGACAAAGATCGGTCCAAAGATTAACCAAAGCACTACGACAAGATGCTCAATTGTTAGAGGATGCCCTAATAATGGCTAAGGGAGATACAAATGGAAAGGAAAGGTCTATGGATGACAAAGGAGTTAGCGAAACTAATAAGAAAGAACAAATTACAACCACAGGAAACTCCAAACCTATAGCCAGAGAGAAACGGCCCAACAACAGTAACAGATCGCACAAGAGAAAGAAGTGCAAGAAGTGCAAGAAGAAACTAGTTCCCGCTCCTGTAGAAAGGTGCCAGCATTACAAAAAAATAAATCATCGGTCCGAGGAGTGCTAGAAATTTTAGGACAAGTGTTTCTGTTGTGGCAGCCAAGACCACAAGGTTAAGGATTGACCTAATGAGAAATCAAGTTCAAGGAATAAATGGCAAAACAAACCAAGGAAGGAGGTATGAGAGAGGTATTCTTTCTAACTCGCTCTATTTGACCCTGAAGTTACATCACCAATCAATCATTATATTATTAGCAATTCACAATTTGATTCTATGTAAGTCCAGCCTATAAACAAATGTGAATTTGGGGACCAAATTCTTTTAAGTGGGGGTGGATGTAACACCTCGGAAATTCGATAATTGGAAAATTAGAAATAAATCGAAAACGATAAAATCAATATTTGTGAAATAGCAAAAATGCACTATCATTATCATACATACAAAACCATTAGAAAATTTTCATAAAAATCATAGTTCAACTCTAAATAATACTCCCTAATGACCCACAGAGAATTCGTGCAAAGGAAAATCGGATGGTCCAAGTTTAAGGCGTTTTGCGACTGAGTATCGTAATCAGGGATAAGTCAGGAAATCATTATCACATATACTTAGATGAGTCAGAAAATTAAATGAAAATCCTAGATGGAATTCAAACAATATCCTCTAATGATCCATCAAGAATTATGGGTCAATAAAAGTCATTTGGAATATATTTAAGAGTTAGTGTGACTTCTTATCGTAATTAGGAAATAAGCGAGACAACCCATTATCAGGTGTATAAAATGAGATCATAAACTAAATGAGAAATTTATGGTGGACTCCAAACAATATGAGGGGATAGTCCATAAAAGGAATCGGATCAATGGACAACTTATGTCACATGAACAAATTCAGGTATGAAAATAGTAAATAAATAACTTTCGTATTATCGGAATGATAGAACTTACGTACCACTATCGTACGTGAGAAAACACATTGGAAAATTTCGTAAAAATTATAAACCAACCTAAATATTATCCCTAAGCGTTCCACGAAGGAATTCGTGCAACGGAAAATCTGATTGGCCGAGTATATGTCACATGTGACCAAGTTACCCGAATTATGAAACTAAGTCGGGAAATTGTTAACACGGAAAAATAACCAACCATAAATTAAATAAACATGTTAGAGAGACTTACAACATCATGTATTAATAACCCATTAACAAGATTGGGCCAATGGAGCACATTTGCCCAAGGATAAAAATTGGGACAAGAAAATACTCAGAAATTCGTTTATGTAATTATACAATAATTAGGGAGGGCAATTTAGGGTTAAAATTATGGTGATTAGTCATGTAAGGTAAGCCAAAACCGGACCCAACCCTAAGAGATGGTTTCCTAAACCTTTGCTACCTCCTTTGGGTGAGAGAATCCCAGATTTTGGAAAGTAGGAAGCAGAATTCGCAGCCCCTTTCCTAGTCCATTAGAACATGAATTAGAACCCTAAATCTATAAGAACTCGCCTTAAACTCTTGGGGAAGGTTTAGCAACAAGTTGGGGTCGTGAGCAGCAGGTTTGGAGCGCTGGAGGAGTGGAGAACGGCTAGGGAAAATGTTTTCCTCAACCTCGCTTTGCATCAACCCAGAAATCTGCAGAGACTTATTAGCATTCAAAGGTAGGTGTTCTCGGGCCAAGATTAAAGAAAACCAACACCATCATGTAGATCGTCGAGTCTAGGTTCATTTGCACTTGTTGGACTAATTTTCATGGAGTATACATTGTGTATTCGTAGTTTTCCCTAGTCACGCATTTAGGGCTTTTTCCCGTTCTTCTCATTATGCACACGATTTGATACCGAATAGACTAAACTTCCTTCATGAAAGTTCTTCTACTTGTAGTTCCGATCATTGTTTATGTTGAATGTTTTGTCTAAACGTCTTTTGTTACAGAATTATAAGCGAGGTAAGAGAGTCACTGCATGATACAGCGATTTCGAGCTGCACTTAGCTTTATGTTCTTCATATATTTCTCGAGATTCGAGAGCGAATTAGAATAAACCCTCAACATTAAAGTTCTCCTACTAGTTTTCCTCGTCATATCTCATGTTGAACGTTTTGTCCAAATGTCTTTCGTTAGAGAGTTATAAGTGGGGTAAGTAAATCGCTGCATGAGATGTGTTTTCGGGTTACACTTGACCTATATGTTCTTCATATATTCTGGAGATCCCTATTTGCTCTTTTCGTGGGATACCCTTTTGGAGTACAGGGAATTGGGGATTTATAGCCCAACATGGCCAAAAGTACCCTAGGAGTGCGTGGGCACATGATCCAAGCCGATCCACCAAATCCCTAGAGTGTCACATATTCAGATTGACTAATGGTGAAAAGTTTCGGAGTGTGTCGACCTGCCCATGGGGGTGTGTCTACACACTGTCCCAAATTGGCCCAAACGGTTCTCTGGGAAGGACTCTAGTGTCGACACTACTTGATCCCGTGTCGACACTACTTGATCCTGTGTCGACACTACTTGATCCTGTGTCGACACTACTTGATCCTGTGTCGACACGACTTGATCCTGTGTCGACACTACTTGATCCTGTGTCGACACCCTATAGAGACCTATTGACTGGGTTCTCTGGGAGCTGGGTCTAGTGTTGACACTACTTGATCCTGTGTCGACACTACTTGACCATTTCTTCATTATTTTGCCTTGTGTTTGAAGCATTGTGTCGACACCAGTAAGGGTGTGTCGACACTACCCTTGCAAAAAAATTGCATGTCTTGGGTCTGATCGTTACATGATGTCTACTAGCATGTGCATGATGTTATATAGTATGCATAGACCTAAAAGTAATCAACCCATTGAAAAAACGGTAATGATATGAATATGATTCTAATGTGTAATTGTGATTGACCTTATGTTCCTTGGATTATCTTTTGATCTTACTTATTGTCAATTGATATGATAAGAATATGATATGAATGTGAAGATGAATACATGTTAGTATGGACTTGTTAGTGGAGTTTATATCATGATTTGCATATGAGTTTCAATAGTTATATGCTTTCCGATGTTCAATTAAGTATTTGTCAATTGCATACATGTTAGGAATGATTCGTGACACGTCACTTACACCTTTGCACGAATAGGCACACTCTTCTTAGGAATCGAGAGCTCTCTGCCGGTCATTCCGAATCGGCAGGACTACGATCTTTTCCTTAAGACCTCCGTAGTCTCCGCTCTCCATGGATTCCCACATAGAGGCCGAGCTGGTTGTACCATGAAGTACCCTAGAGAGAGAGAGCACATGTTTCCGTATACAATCTGTCATTAGTCATCCTCATGTCAAGACACTAACGAATTATGAAACATAAGATACGTCGTTATACTGCCCTTTTGTTCTCTTGAGCTATTGTCATACCTTGACTCTATGAATGATCATGTTCCTTTTACTATGAGCTTGTCATTGAAACTCTGTGGCCATAATATGAATATGTTTGTTCGGCACAATATGGGACTTTGGTCCATTTGACCAATGCCTGTGCAATAGGGGCCTGTCTGGTCCTGGGGAGGAGAGCCCCAACATAGTTACTACCGCAGTAGTATGGACTTGGTGTGCGTGGCATATCACTGATCCTATATGCAAGAGTTGTGAAAATTGTGCCTTTGTTGATATGATATGATAAGATTTGATATGATACGTCTGATCATGTGAACGCATGATATCTATAAATATGGCCAATCTCTTTTGATACGATTCTACTCTTGGAATATATATCCTTTATACATGCAACTCGACATTTGATATGATAGACATCTGTTCTATTCTGCTTTCCACTTGTTAGAAAAGCATGCATTGTCATCATGTTCATGTGCATATCTGCCTATTTAAAATGTTAATCATGTATATTAGCCCGCACAATATTGAGATGTAAATCCTACTGAGCTAGTTCGCTCACCCTATCATCCTGCCCTTTCAGGTAGTGATGAGGAACCAGTGAGTTCGATGGGACCGGGCAAGAGTGATGAGCACCCGCCATATGAGAAGTTGATAGTCTAGGAATAGTTGTTTGAATAGTCGATGTATTAGAGAAACATTTTCATTTGAATAACGAACCCTTTTTAGTGAGTCCTTCTTATGTAAGGTTGTAACTAGTGGATTGAAATGGAATAAGAGTACCTTTGATGACGTTATTAAGGTCTCAATGTGTGGTTATATGTAATGTTACTCTGTGTTACTCACCTGTGATACGTCTATTTGTATCGTTCACGGTCTCCCGGTATTTATTCTGCTGTTAAATATCAGGCTTGACAGACACTCAATCCTTTGTTCTCGTCCTCAGTAAGGTTTGACTTTGCTTTTGGCATTCTTGGGAGTTATTAGCATGCTTACGACTGGGTCCATTGGATCTCCGCGAGGACTTTGCCACTCTTGACATGCTTTTTGTTTGATTTGGCATGTTTTGGCTCTTGTGATTTGGATTTGGATTTTCATTGATCCTTTTCCTTTTTCCCCTTTTGCCTTGTCATATCCCTTTTGAGTTTGGACAACTTCATTATGTCAATCCTTAGGTCTTTCTTTCTACTGACATACCGAATAGGAAAGAAAATGGATATTATCTTAGGTTATAGGTTTGGCATTGACTTTCCTTAGATTCCGTGCCTCTAGCTTCCACAAATAGTGTGTAAGTGTGTGGATGTCGTTTCCTCTGACTAATCCACCAAGAACGAAAAAATAAATTAAAAAGGCACATTTTCATTTTAGGGTTTGTGTTCCACGTAAAGTCTGAATGAACAACTAAGGGTAGTATCTTTTAAGATGAAGCCCATTCCAAGGATAGAAAGTTCTTCACCTTCTGCATTTACAAGCCTATATGTGTTACCTGGGTATGCTTCTTTTACAACATATGGCCCTTCCCAATTGGTTGGAATTTTGATCTAGGACCACCGGTTTTTATGAAAATCCTTTTGACGACCATTTCACCGACTTTAAATTTTCTCTCAATGACCTCTCTTTGGTAAAATGTGTGAGTTTATTTTGATATGCCCTTGTGTGCTAGGCGGCAAGCAGTCTCCTCTCCTCTAAGAGTTCCAGTTGTGCTAGGAGCGATTCGCGTCGCTTGTCAACAGACATTCCTTGTCAAGCTGGATTCTTAGCGAGGGATGAGAATCTCATATGGTACTACTGCCTCCATTCCGTAAGTAAGGGCAAAGGGTCTGCCCTGTAGGGGTACGGATTGAAGTGCGGTAAGCCCATTGAGCTTCTACAAGTCACTGGCCAATCCGAGAATTTATTAAGCCCACACGTCTTCTTGATGATTTTAATTAAACTCTTGTTTGTGGCCTCTGCCTGGCCATTGCCTTGCGGATAATAAGGGGATGAATGATGCAATACAATTTTATACCTATTGCTGAGATCACGGAACTCTTGAGAGATGAACTGGGCCCATTGTTATTGACCATGCGTATGGGATGCCGAACCTAGTGATGTTTTTTCATGACGATTTGCAAATGTTGATGCTTTGATTTCTGCATAGGCTTCAGCTTCTGCCAACTTGGTGAAGTATTCCGTCTCTATAAGAATAAAGGACAAGATTTTGCTTTGGGAATTAGGATCACCAAGAGGGCCAATGATATCGAAAGCCCACATAGCAAAAGGTCGTGGTGAGCATATCGGGTGGAGCAAAGAGGGTGGAGCATGAATTTTGTCGGCGTGCAATTGACATTTGACACACCGGCGAACAAAGATAGAACAGTCCTCCTTCAAAGTAGGCCAGTAGAAGCCTTGCCTAAGAATCTTCTTAGCAAGCATTAGGCTATTTACATGGCCTCCACAGACACCCGAATGGGCTTCTCTAACAACCTTTGGAGCCTCATCTTCATCTAGACATCTGAGCAAAACCCCGGAGAATCCTCTTTTATAGAGGGAATTTCCAACCATCGTGTATTTTTGAGATAGCCTCCTTATAGTTTTTCTTCTCTTCATATGTGGCTTCTGAAGGATATGATTGATCTTTGCAGTATTTGGCTATCTCATAATACCACGGCTTCTCTTCGTCTTCCAATTCTTCTTCTTCTAGCTCTAACAACATGATCTCCTTTTTGCTCCTCCTTTTAGCAATATCTGATACTTTTTCCTTAATCCAGAGGAACATAGGATCTAAGATAAAAGGAATGTGACGGCGTTCGATTTGAATGTTGTTGTGATCCCCAGGATAGCACATATTCATGGTTGCGCCAACTGTGGGGAGGGCATCAGCTAGGAGATTCTGGTGATGAGGGACATGGATAAAATCAGCTCGGAGAATAGCTTGGCATAAGTTGAGGCAAATTCTTGATACGGCTTGAGATTAGGATCATAAGTGTGATATTTAAAGCACCTGGCGAAGAATCAGTTGACTATCACCTACAATCCGCAGGTGTTCACATCATAGAAGTGGGTGAGCTCCAAACCGGCCAACAAAGCTTCATACTCAGTGATGTTGTTGGTAGCAGGAATGTTTAATTTGCAAGCTCACGAGATGGTGACACCTTCTGGTGACATCAGGGCCACCCCGATACCTTTTCCAAAGGAATTCAAAGCTCCGTCAAAAATATGTCCATACAGGATGGGATTGATTGAGGGACATTAACTCTTCATCCGGAACTCTGAACGAACATGATCAACTTGGGGAATGGGGTGGTGGGCAGATGTTCGGCTATTACGTAGCCTTTGATGGATTTCTGCTGAATGTAATGATTTCGAACTGGGAGAGAAATCTTTGCCAGCGTGCTAACCTGTCAGTAAGGACAGATTTTTCAAGCGAATTTGATGGGGTTCATTCGAGCAATGAGGTGGACTGTATGTGCAAGAAAATAGTGTTTTAATTTCTGCACTACCCATACGAGCACTGCACAGGTCTTTTCCATTGTATTGTACTTCTGCTCGCATGGTTGAGAAGTTTAGACAGTAGTAAGCTGCTCGTTCTTTATCTTCTTGATCCGCTTGTGCTAGAACAGCTCCCACTGAATCTTCCAAGACAGAAATATAGAGAATGAGTGGCTTGCCTGGTGTAGGCGGCCTTAGGACAGGGGATTAGTTAAATAATCCTTAAGCTCATCGAAAGCTGCCTGACACCTCTCATCCCAACAAAATTCAACTCCTGGCTTGGTGAGGTCATAAAAGGGCCTACACCTTTTGTGAATGTTGGGAGATGAATCGACGGATAAACTGCAATCCCCGATTAATCCTCGAACTTCTTTTAGATTCTTGGGAGAAGACATCTCTTTTATTGTCTTTGCTTTGTTGGGGTCGATTTCTACGCATCTCTTGCTCACAATAACCCTAACTTTTCCCTGCTGATACACCCGAATACACACTTCTTGGGGTTCATTCTTAAATGGTATTTTCTGGCCCTTTGCAAAACTTTAATTAAACCCCAGCATACTCAGCTGTCGACCTTGACTTCACCACCAAATCATCAACATATACCTCAACAAATGTGGATCATGTCATGAAAAATGGCCATCATAGCTCTCTGGTAATGGCACCAGCATCTTGAGCCCGAATGACATGACCACAAAACAATAATTCCCCAAGGTGTGGTGAAAGAAGTCTTGTCCTAATCTCCTTAGCCAACTTGATCAGATTGTATCCTGAAAAGCCATCCATCAAAATAAAGAGTCTCATACCTAGTTGTATTATCCACAAGGACATCAAGGTGAGGCAATGGGAAATCATCTTTAGGACATGCACGATTGAGGTCCCAGAATCGATGCAAATTCTGACCTTTCCATCCTTCTTGTAACTGGACAATGTTTGCCACCCAATTTGGATAAAGTATGACTTTAATGAACTTGACTTTATGGAGTCTATCAATTTCATCTTTCATTCTTTAAAGCCATTTGAGGGTGAAAACGTCTCAACCGCTGCTTAATTGCGATGGACCCTAGCTTGAGAGTGAGATGATGCCCTACTAATGCGGATCCAAGCCAGGCATATCCTCATAGCTCCATGCAAATATGTCCTTATATTCCCTGAGAACCTCTACAATCGCCTTTTCTTCAACAAGTGATAGATTACTGCTGATGAGGACTCTTGGGATCTTCTTCGGTTCCCAGATTGATTCCTTAGTGATTTCCTGCACAGCTGCTGACGGTTCATCAAACCTTCTCAACCACTTGCAACGCGTCAGCTTCGTCCTCGAATTCTTCATCGCCTTCCTTGACTGGGTCATTATCATCAATGATTTCATAGACCCCCAAACCCATCATTGACAAAGCATGTTGATTGATCATATTCCCAGTCCGGCAATTGCATTGGGTTCTCCATGAATTATGGGATAGCTAAACATGCTCGGCATTTATGGGCTAGCCTGGCTAGATAACGTTGAGGAATCCTTGTCCCTTTAGGCTTCTTCTCGGAACCTACCCTTAGCTTATCATCTACCTGACCTAAACTATTACAAGCAGAAGGAAAAGATGAATTTGTAAAGGGGAAACTGGAGGAGAATTTATAGAAACCGGACAAAGCAAGCAGAACTTTGCAAAGGAATTTATTAAAAGGACTGGAAGAAGTCCCTGACTCATGGGTGAGCGGAGGAGACTGTACGGAAGGAAGAAGTAGAAGTAACAACATCCCGCGAATGGGAATTAGGGAAAGCAGTAAAGGGTCCATTCTCTGAGGGAAATTCACCACGCCATTCCCCTGGGAGGGAATGGATTATGGAAAGCAGTAAATGCCCCTTCTGTAGAAGGGAGCGATGGCCTGGTTGATGACCCGGGAAAGGCGATTGACTGGTCGAAGCACAATCGAGATGAGGAAAGAAGTTTCCTCGAAAGAGATGGCAGGGTCATCCATCGTAAGATTTTTCCCCGGAAAATTACCCTCTCCCCATGTGGGAGGGAAGAAGAGAATGAGAACACTTGAGCAGTTTAGAAAATGAGGGTGAAAGCAGAAAAAAGCTCTGAAAGGAAAGGAAATGAGAGAGTTTCTCAAAGGAGGCAGGATGTGCTAAAAGAAATCATGGTGGGTGCAGTGCCCATGAGAAAGGAAGAGGACGCATTGTTGATGGAGTAGAGATGTGGCGTAAATGAAACGGCCAACCCAAAAGCTCGACTGCGTTCAAGGAGGTCTGAACGAGATCGTCAGACGGAGATCTGCGAAGAGATGGTAGATTCAGAAGACTCCGAGAGCGAGGAAGTGGTTGCCTGCTCCTGGGCTTGTAAGGAAATTGAAAAGCGGGGCATCACAGTCCGCGGAATGCTTAAGGAAGACAACAGGGGTCCTGCTATGGCTTGCAGGAGGAAGGCGCAACACTCGGAGAAGAATAAAAAAGTGTATGTACAATGGTTGGAAGGGAGTGGGGTAGATATTATGACACCTGGAATCGAAGATAGGGTGGGCATGATACCCGAAATGGGATGTACAATAGGTACAATAACCGAAATAGAGGTAGAACGGGCGCGATGCCCGAGGCAGAATTAAAAGCGGATGCGATAACCGAAGCAGGAGATAAAGTGGGTGCGGAGCTCGAAGTAGAATTTAAAGTGGGTGGAATGCCCAAAGCAGAAAGTAAATAGGCACGATGCCTAGAGCAGAATCAAAAGCGGGTGCAATATCTAAAGCAGAAGATAAAGTGGGCGAGGGGCCCAAAGCAGAATAAAAAGGAGCTGAAATATTTAAGGCAGGAAATAGGATGGGGGCGATGCCTGGGTCTGCAAAAGTAAAATCGGGCGTGATGCCCATTTTTGCAATGGGTATCGCAAAAATTGAATTTGAAATGTTGCCTGAGCCTGCCTCAGCTATTCGCGGGCCAATACGAGGAACTGATAGCTGATGTGTATCTGATAATTCAAACAAATGGCACAAGGAATCAGTGAGATCACTCATGTCAAACCATCTGTTCCATTCTGATTCAAACTCACCGAGCTTGGCCTACTTGGATGATTTATGATTATCGGCTGCCCGAAAACATCTCGGGATAAACAACATATGGCTCAGTTGTAGCAGCTGGTGCTTGCTCATCGCCCGGCTGTAATGGCCTTTCTTGAAATGACTATATAAAGTCCAAGTAAGATAAGGCATCGGCTGTTTCTTGGAGTTTCCTCGATGATAGCCCAATCCTGCTCTGATCTCTTTTGAAGGCTTTCAGAAAGTCTGTCTGCCTTGCAGCTGTGCACCCAAGCCTTTGCCTAGCTGGTACCCCCCCATCTGCTTCATCATGTGCAAACCCTTCTCGTGATGATCTTGCTTCCCATCGGCAGTCTCAATAGGCGGACTGCTCGGGCCCGGATATTTGCCCAATACGCCTTGAACTGACATTAGTGGTTGGTTGTTGGGCCAGATGGCAGGAACTGAATTGTCTGACATAGCTTCTATCTCTGCAGTCGTGGATTTGTTGATGACTTAATAACATGGCCCTTGTATGGAAATTTTAACATTGGTGAACTGTTGATATGACAACACCAAGGGCCTGAACAAAATGGTCTGCCCAAAATGATACGAAAACTTGGGTCCTATCTAGAACATGGAAGTCCATCTCTGTAGCAGACGGCCCAATTCAATCCTTAAGTGACGACCCTTTTGGTGTCCTACTGGAGTTGTCGTAGGCCGTGACGGTAATGACAGCGGGTCGGATTTCTTGAACTGGAATCCACAAAGATCTAATGTGTTGGGTGACACAACATTACGGATGCTCCGGAGTCTACCAACATCCAGCCACACGGACGCCATTGATATTCACTGTAAGGCACAGGGAGTACCGTTGTGACTCGACTGGTGCCAGTTCATTCCTCATGAACATGATTACCGGATGCAAGCTTGCTAGAGTTAGCACTGTACCGATCTGGTTGACCGGTGAATCTTCATTTACCATCACCTTCTGCAGATATTGCATGAGAGCTTCTTGATGACTTGATGATCTCTTGATTAACTCCAAGATGGATATCCTGGCTGAGTTCTATCTAAATGCTTTAGCAATCATATTGGGTCCCTGGAACTGATTCTTCTGGAAACACTTCTTCTTCTTCTTGGGATGGCAACATCTACTCTTGCTGCTGGGGAAAAACTTGTTAAAACATACGCCACTGCGGAGCACCATGGCAGGTTTTGAAGGGCTTGTCGATGTAATGCCACAGCCGGCTGAGTGGAAGTAGACCGTGAGGTGGAAGGTTGGTTGCTAAATATCTGGTGCGGCAGTTGAAAGTCTGCCGCACTCTGGAGGTGGTAGGAGTGGTAGCGTTAGTAGTGCGGAGAAAAGGGGCTCGATGATTGGGATTAATAAAGGGTATAGTGGAAGGGATATGGGAGGTGGAGGGTTCGGTAAGGTTGATTGTGAAGCAGAATAAACAGGAGAGGGATTATTTGGCCGTGGCGGTACAGGTGCACGTAAAAACGGAGCTGATGGGTTTGTAGATGGAGCGGGTGTAGTAGTGGAAGCTGGGATGGAGCGGAGGGTTAGTGGTGTCAGTGGAAGAAACATAATGAGCGGGGATACGTAGGAAGGAGGTTAACGGGTTGTCGGGGGTAGGTGCGCGGATAAAAGGTGGTAAATAAAAGATGGCTGGTGGATGGAGTAGATGTAGAGCTACTTCCGCGGGCCGGGATGACCCGTAAAGGCACTGACTTGTGCATTCGGGGCTTCATGCTCCGGCAGGGGTTTTGTATAATCCCCATGCTTGGCTGCTGCTGCTGCTGAGGTTGTTGTTGTTGTTGTTACTGTTGTTGTTCTTTTTGTTGGCCTTGCTGCTGCTGGCCTTGTCTAGATGGCCTCCTTGTCTTCATGTCAGTGATGTACTTCCTCATTTCTACCCAATCAATGCCTCCACCTTCACTTAAGTGTGATATAGTCCTTGAAGAGGAAGCATTCTTCCAGTGTATGGCCTGGCCCTCGGTGGAATTCACAGTACCGAGTGGTATCAATATTGGGAGGCCATTGTAGCCTTTCCATTGGCAATGTATGGGACCGTAGCCATAAGTGCATTAAAAACATTGGTAGACTCTCTGGCAATGGAGGGTAGTGAGTTCTTCTTGGACAGGTGGAGGTCGAGGCTGTGGAGGATCATAAGTGCGCGAGGAGGTTACCTGGTTGAACTGGGGAGGTGGTTGAGGAGGTTGCTGAGGCTGGTTGAGGAGGTGTGGGCTGATATTGCGGTTTCTGAAATTGTGGACGCTGAGGTGCCTGAAACTGGGGTTGCTAGGGCGGTTGGTAATAAATGGTTGCTATGGCGGTTGTGGAGGTAGCGATGGCCCTCTAACACAAATTGTTGTTTGGCCCTGAAAGCTAGTGCTTGAGGTTGTTGTGCTCTGGGGTATAGGGTGAACGATGAAAGGGAGGTTTGGACCGCCAAATGCATTACTTGTTCATTATGAATATGCCTTCAGTAGTAGGACCCCCTGTGGGGGCACCAGTAGCCTTCTTGACTACCCGGGCCTTGGGCTCAAACTGGCCACTATGGAGAGTCTTTCAGCTGAGTCTGGATGTATCTGGCCCTTTCATATAACTCTTCCATGTGGGGTCAACTTGTTCATGGCCAAAATGTGTCTTAATGCGGAGTGGCATTTGCTGTGATCATTTTTACTTGCTCCGATTCAGACAGAGGATCTTTTAATTTTTCTGCTAGGAGCCTCCATTTATCAGAAAAATGGACAAAATCTTCATCTGCCTTCATTTTCTCAGCCATCCAGTCGGTGATCGAGAGCACCGGACCAACTCTATCATTGTACCTCCTCAAAAATTCCTCTGCACAGCCTAAAAAATTCTCAGCATCCGTAGGATCCAGAGAGTAGAACAGTCTAAGGCAGGCCTGTGCAGGGATCGATGGAAAAGAAAAGCAAGGGCACGGTTATCATCCTGCCAAAGGAAGATTCGTACATGAATTCTTTAATATGTACAAATGATTGCCGGTGCCATTGTAGCAACGGTATACCGGCATCTCCGAAGGAGGGAGGTGAAAGATGTGGCGAAAGGAGTGCCAGTTCAATTGAATCATTGGGGACAGATCCCCTTTTCAAATATCTTTCTAGCCTATTGACCTTAGCTAGAAGAGTTTGGACAATTTGATTAGCGGAGGGTTGGGGTGCACCCGAAGGAATATTCACCTGGAGGGATACTGGAGAGGAGCACCGGCGTACACAGGACCATGGGTCGGAACCCGAGGTTGATATGTAGGTCGTGCCACATCAGTAGTTGTATGACGCCTCTCTTCAGGACTATGATAACGAGAATGAATAACAGAGTGTGCTCGAGAGGGGGCGGGTGAAATTCGTCCCATCGGGTCACGAACAGACTCAATCGGACTCCCGTGTCTGGGTGGTTGAACGGATCTGGATCGGCGAGAGACTTCCCCTTGAGGGAATTTGAACCACCTGAAGCTGAGGAGCTTGAAGGTTCTGTAGCATATCCACAAGCTGAGACAAATTAATTGAAGCAGAGGGATCATCAGGATCACGCCTCTGAGAAACTTGGAAGCTGAGGAGCTTGGTGTCTACCACATGAACACGTGGTTGGACGGATCAACTTGGAGGTGCTGACCGAAGCCATACACTTCCTCATATAGACCTCATCATGACCTAGATTTTCGTATTCGGCCATCGAGAGAGATCGACCGTAACGAAGTTGCATGCGGGATGATTCAAAGGGAAATATAGCAAACAACTACTCACAACAATTTGAGAGAAGAGATTGATAATTTTTTAATTCACACACTTGATGATTACGTCCACTTGAATATTCAGTAAAGCTTAGTGTGAATTTAATTATCAATGTGTGTCACTCAATAGGAAGAGCTTTAGCAATAGGTGAGATGACAGCCTCGGGCTCTTCTAAAACAGTTTACTTTCCTCGCAAAAGGAAAATCTAACCCAGGTCACCGGAGAAAGGTACACCGGCTCGGTCCACCGTGAGGGAATCTACGGGGTACGGAGACTTATGGAGGTCTCAATGAGAATTATCTAGCCAGATGGACGAAATGCCCAAAAGGGAGATAGTTCTCACCGAGAGAGGTGTATGGAATCCTAGAGTAAGGAGGGAAGGAGGTCCCTCAACCGATGGTATGCCCTGCAAATGCGAGAAAAGAGAACAAGGTAGACAGTTGAGCCTTCTGTGACAGGTTTAAATCGCGTCCCTACAGTGGTCGCTGATTCAAATCGCGTCCGTTCTGTCAGCCGCGATCTGATAGCTCGCAGAAGCTATAAGAGCCGAGGCGACTCCCTCTGGACTCCGTCACAAAAGGCGTCAGCAATGACCGCCGCACAACAAGTAGAAAATCGCGTCGACTGTTATGGACGCGAATCTAAACGTGCTCAGCAGAACGAAAAAATTGCAAGCCATGAGCAGTAAGGAGGGTTTTCTTCAGTTGAAAAGGGGGAGATATGTGGATTCAAGTTTTCTAATAAACTGAAATAGATAAGGTGAAACTATAGCATGCATTTTTTTTATTTAATTTTGATTTATGAGTTGTAACTATGTATTTAAATAAAGCTAAATTTCTATGCCAGAAGTGCAAATAAGACATAAAGATAACTAAGGAGAAAACGGCAACAAGCTAAAGGAACACCACGCGGGGTGTCAAAAGAGGCACACGCGGGTGCCAGATGAGGTAACCGAGCCAAAATAAAGAAAGGTTCTACCGTGATCGCCAATTTGTAGACACCGTTTTCCGCTCCCCTTTTTAGGGGGGGGGGGCGAAATAACAGGCCACAAAGAGGTTGAATGAATATGTGGGTGTCTGGAGATGGACGTGGAAAAGCGGAACAAACAATAAAATAAAAGACCGTGATCGCCAGGTACACGAGGGTACCGAAGGATGACGGGCGAGAAAAGGAATCCTAACCTTTTGCCGTAGAAAAGTGCGGGATGCAGTGGTGCATGGGTCCTCCTTCCTCCTTCCACCGGCCGGCCGGTAAAGGAGATTTGCTCGTATGGTTACCTTGCAAAAGAAAAGACAATAGACAAACAGACGAAAGATGGATTAGACTACGTGGTGCTGTAAATGTAACACAAAGGACTGAACGGAAGGACATTAAAAGGGCGTTAACACACCTTTTGGGGGTGACGTTAAACCCCTAAGGATAGGTAGACTAACAAATGATGTGCGTGTGTGGTACAGTACGATGCATGCCTAAATAAAAGACAGGATGAAAGGGAGAGAGAGAAAAGGGGGGGGCGGCGGTGGCCGTTGCTCCTGGATTGGTACGACGGTAGCGCTACTTCGCATGGCTCCCGGTGGAGAATCCTTCTCTGCTCAGGAACTCGCGCCTGGTGCTATAGAGGCTCCCAGGATTGAGGACTGAAAGTCCGGAAGTCGAGGCGTCGATTCGGCAGGCTTCGCTGCTCTAGGGATTTCCTCTCTCTCTCTTCTGAACCGCAGGTCTGTATTTATAGACTTCTCTGGCTAAAATAGCGTCCATTGCAGCGGACGTTTTTAAAGACCTAATCGCGTCGGCTCTGATTGCCGCAATCATAAGTCAGCCTAATGTCCTATCAACCTGACGAAATCATGATTACTATGGTGCACGATCATGTTAATAATCGCGTCCACTATAACCATCGCGATTTATACGATTGAGTTGATTTGACATATGACCGCTCTACGCTCCAAAACGCGTCCAAGTGTAATGTCGCATTTATCAATCGCCTTTTCCTTCTGGTAGGATCGAGGGCATTTAGATGGCGGTTTAAAAAAACATGACGTACTGCTCGGGCACCATTATCTTTCTGACACGTTTCTGACACCTACGCCTCTGAATCGCGTCGTACGAAGGCGACGCGTATCTATTTGGATGCGTGCATCTGCCAAGTGTTAGAGCGTGCATGGCCTGGCGTAGCCGTAAATGTTGACTTATAAATTACAGCGTACAGGCTGGACGCGGTTAAACGTCGATTACTTAGTGCGCTTAATGAGGCGGTTCAAATAAGCGACGCACTAAACATCCACGTATTTAAGCACTTTAAAGGCATCCTTTGCTTTGGACACGATTTAAGCCAGTACAACAACAGACTTCTTACACAAATTTCCTAAAATCCTAAAAAAATAGGAAAATTACCCGAAAGGTTAAATTAAAAAGTCACTTTCGAGGCGTTGCGGTGCAACACAAAATTTGTCCTTTTATGGGAAAAATTGGCATGTCTACATAGCACTTAAAGCTTCATCTAGTAACAGAAACAAAAATCAAGAGAAAACAAGTTCTGATGAGTTTGAGTCTAATGAGGATGACTTGCCCTTATGACCAGGCAATTCAGAAAATTCTTAAAATCTAGAAAGGAAATTTCACTGGGAAAAAGAATTCTCATCTGGGAAAAGAAATACTTCCTTTTCAAATGTCAATTCAAATAGAAATAAAAAACTGATGAAGTGGTTATTTGTTACAGGTGCAATAAACTAGGACACATGAAAGGAGAATGTCCTGAGAACAAGAAGGAAAAATACAAGAAGATCAATAAATTCAAGAAGCCTAAAGCAATGGTTGCCACTTGGTCAGATGAAGATCCAAGTGAGAATGAAGAAGAAAGGTCCTCAAGCTCTGAAAGTGAGGAAATCTACTTTATGGCAAACAGTTCTGATGGAAAGGTAAGTACATCCTTTGAAGATTATACAATTGATGATTGGCAAGATGCTTATGCTGAATTAGTTGATAACTATTCTGAAACAAGAAAAGAAAATAAGCATCCGAAAAAGAAAATTGAAACATCTTGAATAACTATTCCTCAAACGAAGATCTCTGAATTGGAAAATGAAGTGTCTGAGCTTAATGAAGAAAAGGAAAAGCCTTCTAAATGAAATTGATGAGCTCAAGCTTGCATCCCAAAGGCCAACAATGACTTTAAGAAATTGTCTAAAAAACTAGAATTGCAACAAAAAAAACAACAAAGTGATGATGAAATCAAAACTTTAGAAAACCAGTTGAAAGAAAAAACAAGTCATGAATTGAAACCTTTACAAAAGGAAAGATAATATGGATGCTTGTTAGGAACAAGAATGAAATCTGTAACACATGGACTAGGATTTTCAACACAAAACTCCAAGAAAGACAAATCTGGTGAAATGAGGGAAAAGCACCTTTAATAAATTTGTCAAAAGTCCTAGTCCTGAGAAAAACAAAAACAAGCAAGTGTCAAACAATACAACAATTGGTATCACAACAAAAAATCTGAAAAAACCGAACAAAGAGAAACCAAACAGGTCGACACACTCACCTGATAGGTCGACACCAGTCAACAAAAAGATGAAATCTGTGACTGCTGAGTCGACACAATCAAAGACAGGTCGACCTGCTCAACCTCAAAAACCACCAACCAGTCAACCAAAAATCAAATAAAAACTTGAAAAATAAGAAAAACATAAGAAAACATCCATGATAAACCTTGGACTTCCAAGACAGCACATCAAGCAGATTGGACCAATTCTTGGAACCAATGGTGTTACAATCCTTTTTGGTACCATCCTCAATACTTCTATCCAAACTTTTCAATGTACCAACAAAAACCCTTGGTTTGGACCTCCACAAATGACAATCATGTCCAAATGCATAACTCCCATCCTAATGAGAAAAAGAACACTGGTGTTTTTATTCCAAAAGAAAGGATAAATGAAAAAGGCAAAAACACCACTGAAACAAAACAAAAGCAAAAAACAAATCAGATTTGGATTAGAAAAGATTGCTGTCAATGTTCAAACAATCTGATGGTCCCAACAATGTTTGGGTACCAAATCTTCTCTTCACTGATTGATTTTGCAGGAAGGTCGTGCACCCAACTCAAATGTGTGGTTTCTTGATAGTGGGTGCTCACGACACATGACAGGAGATAAAGCGAAATTTTCATTCCTGATTGAAAAGGAGGGAGGTTCTGTCACTTTTGGAGGTAAAAATAAAGGAAAATCATTGGATCTGGAAAGGTTGGTCAATCTTCCTCAAACTCAGTTGATAATGTTTTGTTAGTTGATGGTCTGATTTATAATTTGCTGAGCATTAGCCAACTATGTGACAAAGGTCACAGAGTTGTGTTTGAATCAGATTTTTGCATAATAATTGACTCTTCAACTGATGAAATAAAACTTTGGATAAAGAGAAAACAATATTTACATGATAACCTTGATAAAAACTTTTCTGAAAACATTTGTCTTGTTGCAAATAAAAATGAAATTGCATGGACTTGGCACAAAAGACTTGGTCATGCAAGTTTCAGAACAATAAATAAGCTGTTAAGGCTAAATTTGGTCAAAGGTCTTCCTGAATATTTTTCAAATGTAGAGAATCAATTTTATGGGATTTGTGCCCAAGGAAAACAAACCAGAAAATCTTTTAAAACCTTCAATGATGTACTCACATTTAAGCCACTAGAATTGCTTCATATGTACCTCTTTGGCCCAACAAGAATTCTAAGTCTGAGTGGCAAAAGATATGGTTTTGTCATTATTGATGATTTTACTAGATTTACATGGGTTATCCTTTTATACCACAAAAGTGATGCTTGCCCTGAATTAAGAAATTTCTGTACCTCTGCCTTAACAAGTTGTCCTTATAAAATAAAAAATATTTTGACTGATCATGGTGGTGAATTTGAAAACAAATCTTTCTCTGATTTATGTGCTGAACTTCACATTTTTCACAAGTTTTCTTCACCAAGAACTACAGAACAAAATGAGGTTGTGGAAAGAAAGAATAGAGCACTTGTGGAAATGGCATGATCCATGCTCTTGGAAAGCAAATTGCCCAAATCCTTCTGGGCTGAAGCTGTAAATACAGCAAATCATATTCTCAATAGAGCATTGGTCAGACCAAAAATCAGAAAAACCCCTTATGAATTCTTGAAAAACAAAAAGCCAACCTTGTCTTATTTCAGAGTCTTTAGGTGTAAATGTTTTGTGCATAACACAATAAAAAGAAAATCTCGATAAATTCGTTGCTAAAAGTCAGGAAGCCATCTTTCTAGGCTATTCTGAAATTTTAAGAGCATTTAGAGTTTATTCTCTCAAAAATAAAACTGTTGAAGAGTCTCCACATGTAGTTTTTGGTGAAAATTTCTTTTCAACTCGTTATTCTAAATCTTGCAGGGACTGTCTGTAGACACCCATTTCTGACCCATAAGTCGAGCAAAATCCCTTGTCATATCATTGACGCCCCACGTTGGCTCATCATCGTCAAGCTGGCTTTCTCCGATCATGACATCATTCCATTAGTTCATCGCCCTGGAGGATCTTTCCTGGTCAAATCAATCCCTCATTATAGCTCTCCGAGTCTAGAGTCCGATGTTTCAAACCACACATCAATCCAAAGGCTGCGCATGGAGATTGGACACATTTTTCATGGTCATATGCAGAAAAGTCACTGAAGGCGATAGGCTCTATGTCGAGTTCTTGAAAACGACAGCCCTTATGTTGCGATAATAATGCCATATTTTAAATCCATGAAAAAATCACAAAATGACTTAAAGTCACCTTCCATATGAGGAAGGCGACGTATCGAGGCGTCGTATCCAGGAAGGCGACAAGAAGCTTGTCGCGTTTAGGACCTATAACAGGAAACTCTTTCTGAGGCCAACTTGGACACATGCCAAAGATGGATATTGCATGTTTGGACGACCAAATCACATCCAAATCTTTTCAAATTTGGAAGAGACCTTCCTAACATGTCCCTTTCCAAGTTCCAATTGCCCATGCACAGCCATACATAGCCATAGTTGGACTCCTTCCCATTATTCCTCTCAGACTCGAGTTGGGAATAATCACCCATAAGTACCTCGTCTCTCCATCTTCTGGGGCAAGGCCGGAGTCTATAGTTTGCTGAGCAAGAGAGCTCCATCTTCCAAGAAGAGAGTTTTCCCTCCAGACGACCAGCAAGAGCCCTCCAGGGCGTTTTTACATCGGCTACACAATTTCTTATCCTTCTTTGCCTATTTCTTTTAATTCATGCATGCATAGTCTTGTTTTCTTCATAGATTAGCATTAGAACACGACACACACACCCAAACTTAACACCCACAGAGGTTAGAAACCTCAATCTCGTGAGTTCCCCATTATAGTTCATGATTGCATACTTTTCATCGAATAGATCTTCTGTGCACGAGTTCTAATGGGTGTTTTGTTTGTTTAATTCACTTTGGCAGGTGTTTGAAGGTCCAAGCAACGTGATGCTCTTGCCCCTTGGCCGGCTGAGGAGCAGGAAGACAAGAACCCAAGTCTCCATCCATAGAAGAAGAAGGCGACACAGAAGCTGTCGCGATAAAGAAGGTGCCAGACCCTACGTCGCGTTCAGATCATAGCATAGCGACGCCACCATTGTCGCATTATCAAGTACGCCTTCATATTTTCTTCCTTCGCAATGTAGTCAGTCGTCCCTCTCTACACATCAAAAGGCGACTACATTGGTGGCGATCACGGTCAGTTCCTAATCCCTTACATATTCACAATCTTTCAAAAGGGGAGCACAATCCCGTGATTACACCTTTTCGCGATCACGGTGGACTTCTAGTGCCCATCACGCTTGCTCCTTCTTCCCTGCGTTCTTACTCTCTAATGGGTGTGATGTGTTCTTAGTTTTCTCTCTTTAGTTCTTTCCTCTGAGTTTCTTAGCTCTGCGGTTCTGGGTGAGAAGGTGACAAGATCAATGTCGCGATCAGAATAGCGACAGACGACACATCGCGACCAGGTTAGTACACAGCATCCTTCTCGTCTGTTTCAGTGTCCTGGGTGTGTGAATAAGGCGATGTCGTCTCCGTCGCGATCAGGAAGGCGACAGTAGCCGTGTCGCGACCAGGTACGTCCCTTGCACGTACACTCACTTGTGTTATTTAAGATTTGTTGTGCCTGCGAAGAACGTGACGCGGCGGTCATTGCGATAAAGGAGGCGACGGGCTTATTGTCGCGATCGGGTCAGTACCCTGGTTTCTTATTTTCCTTTCGGATTTGGGTCCATTTTTACATGTTACATCCATGCTCCATGCCATACCATGCTTATTCCATGATCTTGAGAGTTTGTTAGTCTTGTGTGTTATAGGATTGTTTGATTTTTCGTGCATAATTAGGACCTAACTGCTCTCTGTCCACTACGAGAAGGAACGCGACAGTCCAATTGTCGTGATATTGTTTGCAACATCTATCTTTTCGTCTTCTGACTCTGAGAGCAATTAGCCATAATTCTTGTTTTTTTAGTACTAGGTTAGAATTTTGCATGCACTCCGGTGCACATAGGATCTACATTCATATTTCCATATTCGTAGTATAGGTTTCCTCCTCAACGACGCCCGCTCTCTCGGCCACATATTCCTTGTGTCCGACTAGAGCACTCGCTTGAGGGCCTCTGTAAGTCCCCGTTGACCGTGGATTCCCATACGGCCGCTGGGCTGATTTTACATGTCGCCACCTAGGATCAAGTCTAGATCATTTTGGCAAGGTTGAGAGAATCCTAGTCACACCCGAAGTTGGAAGCTCTCTCCCATTTAGGAAACCCTTCCTTATTTGGAGAGAACCGCTAAAAGTCAATTCACTAAAAGGCAAACTTGAACCAATTAAAAGAAATCATCATCATTGCCCACTGCTTGCTTTGGGTGAAACGTTTTCTCTTTCCTTTTTTCTGCATAGGATTGTTTGCTTAGGAAACTAAGAGTCCGTCTAGGTTAGGTCGTCTCTCTCAATTCTGGAAAGGCTTTCCCCATCTCTGTGCGCTCACATGTCAAATATGGAGTCATATCTGAACCCGGTCTACGATGAGAACCAGGACCCTGACCTCTACACCTCCCAAGACTACGAGGACTCCCTTCCTCACGATCTCTTTGGGGAGTCGACCCGGCCTTGGGTCGCTACTGTCCATGCCTCTGAGGGTCACCATCACAACGATAGCGGCCCGTCTCAGAACGCTCATCCTCCTGAGTCAGATGATCAAGCCACTCAACTTCTGCACTTAATTCCCCAGCTTGATCAGTCCCAGATCCAAACCCTCATGATGGACCTCAAAGGAAAGGCCGCTTCTTCACCCTCACCTAGAGCGGGCATGCCACGCCCCGCGGCAGCTACCTCCGGCCCCTATATTATCATGGGACAAGCCGATAACACCCCCATCCGGCCGCGGACCATCCAATTCACGCCATTTGAGTCTGAGCACTACCTTCCCCGTGAGTCGAGGCCCCGGTTTCCACCATATCAGCCATGTTACTCCCCTCATCGTCCTGAGCCACGCGCCAGGCCCACCTCTCATGCCTCTTCCATGAACGCTCAGCCATCCACCGCACCGGACATGATGTCCGAGTGGGCATCCATCAAGAAGGAGCTCCAAGAGCTCCGAAAGTAAGTCGACCCTAGGCAGCACCACGATGTGCACATGCCAAATTTCAATGGCCTATGGGTCCCCTCTCCATCCGAGCTGCCGAAGTACTGCAAATACAACGGCTCAGGGAATCCTTACATTCATATCAAAGACTTCATTTATGAGTCCGCCTCCTATCAGCATGATCGCCACCTCACGGCCTATCTCTTCCGCCAGTCGCTGGATGGGCATGCTTTAGATTGGTTCTACTCCCTGCTACCTGAGGACGCAGAGGACTTTGCTATCGTGAAGGCCAAGTTCCTCGAACAATTCCAAGATAGAGTTGGGCCAGAATACTCTCTTACGGATCTGATGGCCGAGAAAATGAAGTCGGATGAGGATTTCGCCACATACGCCGATAGGTGGTGGCAGATGGCCACTCGGGTTCCGGGGTACCTTCCAGAGGGAGAGAAGGTGAAAATCATCATTGCCAATGCCACACCTGCTTATAGGAACAGACTGGCAATGAACGACATCACCACTATGAATCAACTCTATAGCCGGGCCCAGTTCATCCAGACCCAGCTCAAGGACTCTCCCATCCACTCTATGTTCGAACCCCAAAAATCCCGGTTCCAAAGAAAGCCTCAGGGGCCAGTCACTGAGGGAGTACAAGTGAACGAGCAAGTGAGCGCGTTCACCCTGCTGGCCAGAGCCAAAACCACCAACCTTACAATGCCCAGGGTCAGAACCCTACCCATCCGCCACAGGGGCAACAACAGCGCCAATACAACCACGTGCCACCTCCCGATGGCTCTCAGCAAAGGCGTCCCATGGGTCCTAGAAGAACTCACTACCCGCCATTGCCGGGGACACTCTCCGACATGTTATTAGCCTTGATCTCCACAAATGCCATTAGGCTCCCTCCTGAGAGACCCTTGAACCCTAGTGTGGATCAAACCCGGTACTGCGTCTTCCACCGGCAGCCTGGTCACACCATCGACCAGTGCTTTACATTCAAGGATCTGGTATATGACTTGCATGAGCAGCACAGGATAGATTGGACAGCCCTCCGACAAGTGATCGGAGATATCAAGGAAAGGCAGAGGCAACAACAGCAGCAGAGGCAACAGCGCCAGCCACCCCCTCAACAACAACAGTAGCAACAACACCAACAACCATTGCAGGACCTCGGGATCATCCACAACCCCCTACCGGACCATCCGCCAGCTCCAAACCCACCACCACAGCAACCTGCCCAGGTAAACCCCATCGTCCACCACCCTCCTCCTCAGACGAACTGGATGTACGATGATGAACTAGACGTTCAACAGATGATGGCCATTAACCAATATTCCCTTCAATCCCAAACAATACAACCAGCCTACACGGCTCCCCAGTCAGTCCCTCCTGTAGTCTCTATGGCCAACGCCGTCATACTGCCCGTCGATTCAGCACCCGCGCCAGTCGCCAGTCCACCCATCATCTTACCCTTCGCTCCACCTGTCTCCGTACCTCTACCCCCTATCATATCTACTCCCTCACCCATCATCCTACCCCCACCTGGGCCGGACCAACCCTCCGCCGCTACACTATCCTCCGCCAGACAACCACCTACCCATCCAACCCCCTGCGGAGCGGGAGAGTCTTTCGCCGCCAGTACCACCTATCTCCACCAGCTCCACCAGCTAAAACAATCCCCAACAGGTCCTGCAACCGCCTCAGCAACCGCAAGCTCAGCAGCAAACACAAGATGAGGGGTTGATTGAGCCATTGCCAGGAACCCACTATGACATCCTCAAGCACCTGGATCACGTACCAGCCAAGATCTCCATTTTGGAGTTGATAAAGAAATCCAAGGAGCACTAGGAAGCCATGAGGAATTTCCTGCAGAAGGTGGTAGTAAACGAGGACATGCTAGCTGACAAACTACCAGATGCCCTAGCCATGGTAACCCGCGGGCCGGAAATTACCTTTGTCGAAAGCGAATTAGCACCCCCAGAAGCCAGGAGGCTCCCACTCTGCATAACCCTGGTCATCAATCATGTGGCAGTGGGAGCGGCACTGGCCGACACGGGGGCATCCATAAACATCTGCCCACTGAGTACCCTGAGAGCCTGCGACCTATCAGAAGGGATGCTAAGGTCGACAACCACCACCATCGCCGCGTATGACAACTCTAGAAGATCCTGCCATGGCATGGTGGCTGTGCAAGCCGAACTGGGACCCCTCGCTGTCACGGTGGACTTCTACGTCCTCGATATCGATCCCATGTTGAAAGCTTTAAGGGCGTCCGTGGTTGGAAGCGCTCGGGGCTGTACCATCCACTGCACACCAATGTCTGAAGTTCCCTTTTCAAGGACGGATCATCAAAGTCAAGAGCATAGCCACTACCCACTCAGTAGATGCCCTCCACGATACCCACCTACCAGCCGTGTGGCCAGCCAACAAACCCGTAGTCTCGGTGCTAGATATCACTACCCATGGAGCTACATGTTCCAGTCCAAGAGAGAGACCAATCTGGCACGAGTCAATGTAGTCAAGAGAAAAGAGCCACTGAGCACCAAGGGGTGGCAAATCATGATGAAGCTGGGGTACGAAGAAGGCAAGGGTCTAGGGGCAGAGCTACAAGGCATAGTCAAACCCATCCCTGACATTGTCATGAAAAGCCGATGGGGCTTGGGGTACAGGGAGAAATCCAAACAATGGTCATCCAGCACATCCACTCTTAAGGCCGACCGTGAACCACTTACCTGGACACTCTGGTGTCACTTCATTAGGGGGCCTACCCAACCTGGATATAATACCATGATAGTCGAAGCAGAGCTGTCACAGCATGAGGTGCATGGCCGAAACTTCTCTCGGCACATGGCCCCCCTGCTAACCTATAGAGCATTAGAGGCACTTCGTCCAACCAGGAGGAGAAAGACAGGGAACCCAGAGGCTGAATGGTACAGATGGTTTGACATAGAAGACATCACCATCGCCTTCAGCTGACTGTTCTGGGAAGAAGAAAGGACTTGGCCGCCAGCTGTGGCAGAGCTGCTAGATCCACCCACTGCCATCACATCTAAAAGGCAGCTCATGAACGATGCCTTAGACATAGGAGAGCCGGACATCCCCTATGAATAGGGGAAAACCATAGATGAACTCTGGAGCGGCACCTGCTTAGCCATCCACCCGTCCCTTCTGGATTCCCTCCTGCCCAGTCTAGTCCCGTCCTCTCCTCCCTTGCTTATTCAGCTGACCCCTCAGCTCCTGACGGCGGCACACAGCCTCCTCACACCTGACCTCCCACCTGCAATCCTCACTGCCCTGCAGTCCAATCCAGGTGACCACGAGGTCGCCCTCTCCTGTTGCATGCTCTCCACCGATCTCCAAAAAAAAAAAAAATGCCCATTTTCAAATGCACGTTGAGGTCGAGGAGCCGGCATTCCTCCTTCACTCTCCTGATCAGGGGCGCCCCTCGAGTGGGGCTTCCCCTCATGCTCCTTCACTAGGAGCCATTCTCTTCGGGGACACCATGTCCTCCTCCAGTCCTGTAGAGTCATCTAGTCTAGGAGAGTCTAGGGTAGGTGAGTCTAGCATTAGGTTACTGCAAGAAAATGCGGGTTTTCTGACGGAAATCATCCGTCGGAAATCCGACGGCATTCTGTCGCAAACTGATCCTTCCGATAGATTTTCGTCTGAAGCTCGTCGGAAACGGTCCGTCGAAATTGTTGGTCAGAAATTACCGACAAAAGAGAATTCCGTTGGCAATCCGTCGGAAAACACCGACGGATCTTTCCGTCGGCAATCGGTCGGAAAACGCCGACGGACTAATCCGCCGGCAATACCGTCAGAAATACTGTCAGTATTTACCGACAGACAATCCGTCGGTAAATCAATAAACCCGTCGGAAACTACTGTCAGAACCATAGATGGAATTACCGACTGATGTTTTCCGTCGGTAATTTAGAATTTTCGACGGAAATTCATCCGTTGAAAATCCGTCGGAATGTGCTGTATATATATATTTTTAAAATTGACAAATAAAATTTTTTTCAAACCTGCTACAATATTCATAAATTTCACAAATACTCACGATCAACATAAAATACAATAAATATATGACCATACAAAATAATAAATATAAAAAGTCAAGACAGATCTACTGGATCGTCTGCTGTCCCTGCCTCGTCATTGTCATGTGCCGGAGGTGGATCCTATATAAAAAAAATTAATATGAGAAACATTATAATAGATAAAGACTATATTATTTTCAAAAATTAAATTAAAAATATGTGATTATTTCTCAAGTTTAATTAGATACTATTTTAGATCCATCGTTTCATGGGTAATTTTAGATCCGTCATTTCAATGCCCAACCCAATCCGGAGATCCAAATTGGATTCCGTCAATTCCCACACGTCACATTAACCCACCCGGTCGTGTCGGGAGAACGACACATTGATCCGATCCCTATTTGGGAGTTTGGACCCCCAGGTTGTGGTTTTGACCCTTTATATATACTTGGGTGTTTTTACATCCGTCATTTCAATGCCCAACCCAATCCGGGGATCCAAATTGGATTCCGTCAGTTCCCACACGTCACTTTAACCCACCCGGTCATGTCAGAGAAAACGGCACGCCGATCCGATCCCTATTGGGATTTTGGACCCCCGGGTTGTGGTTTGACCCTTTATATATACTTGGCTGTTTTTTAGATCCGTCATTCAATGCCCAACCCAATCCGGAGATCCAAATGGATTCCGTCAGTTCCCACACGTCACTTTAACCCACCCGATCGTGTCGGAGAAAACGGCACGCCGATCCGATCCCTATTTGGGAGTTTGGACCCCTGGGTTGTGTGTTTTGACCCTTTATATTTTGGGTGTTTTTAGATCCATCATTTCAATGCCCAACCCAATCCGGAGATCCAAATTGATTCCGTTAGTTCCCACACGTCACTTTAACCCACCCGGTCGTGTCGGAGAAAATGGCACGCCGATCCGATCCCTATTGGGAGTTTGGACCCCCGGGTTGTGTGTTTTGACCCTTTATATATACTTGGGTGTTTTTAGATCCGTCATTTCAATGCCAACCCAATCCGGAGATCCAAAGTGGATTCCGTCAGTTCCCACACGTCACTTTAACCCACCCGGTCGTGTCGGAGGAGAAAACGGCACGCCAATCCGATCCCGATTTAGGAGTTTGGACCCCCGGGTTGTGTGTTTTGACCCTTTATATATACTTGGGTGTTTTTAGATCCGTCATTTCAATGCCCAACCCAATCCGGAGAACCAAATTGGATTCTGTCAGTTCCCACACGTCACTTTAACCCACCCGATCGTGTCGGAGAAAACGACAAGCCGATCCGATCCCTATTTGGGAGTTTGGACCCCCAGGTTGTATGTTTTGACCCTTTAGACTTAAATTTTTTTAAGATCCGTCATTTGAACGCCCTTTACACTTATGTTAGGTTAATTATGTAGATTTCTTTTTTTTCTGTTGACATTCTTTAGTGGTTCATCTCATCAAAGTATCTAATATTAATACTAATACTGACCTGAGGTGCTGGCTGTGTGGGGCGTACTCCCTGCATGGCTGAGATCAACTGTTGAACCATATCGCCGAACTGCGTCTGTAGCTCTATCTGCTGTGTCTGTAGATGTGCCCGTAGCTCTCCCGAATGAGGCCTCTAATCTCCTCTACACCACTGACGGGGGGCACAGTAGATGAACTCGCGTATGCCAGAGAAGCGATCGAACTCGCATATGAGGACAACACTGGATGAGTATCCAGGCTGTCCCTAAAGCCGTACACTCGACCCTTCCTTGGCCCTCCCGCTGCGTCGACCCAAGCCTCTTGATCCAAGTCTGGCTGGGGAGTGCCCTCCTGCATAGCGCTCCGCCATCGTCCTGTCATAGGTCTTTGCATAGAAACATGGCAGTCATGACTCTTCATTCCATATATTTTTCCCTCGTTGACATTTACACAATAGGCAATATTCGAGACATATCCATCCGGAAATCTCAATTGCTTCAACCATTGCAACACTTCCTTAATCTGTCTGGCCCCAAGCACATATGCAGCTTTAGGTTGCACCACTTTTCAACTAACATGCTGTAGCTCTAGTTCTGGACGTCCAAAGTACTTTCAAATCCAAACGTGCCTTGACGTTATCCTTCGTTTTGCCTTTGACATCCATAACTGTGTTGAACACATTATCAAAAACATTCTTCTCTATATGCATGACGTCTAGTTATGTCGTATCGAAAGTGTTGACCAATAAGGCAATTCCCAAAAGATGCTTTGCTTCACCCAATTGTGATCCTCCCAAAGCAGGGATTTGTTGGGTACTACCAGCTAGTTGTCCTAGTCGGTAAGTTCTGGACCCGCCTCGCCATGTTTCCACCAGACACCCGTTCCATATGTACCCTCCATCATATTGTATTTTTCATAAAAGAATCATTTTGCTTTCAGAAAGGATGGTCAATCGGTAGAAACCGATGATGACAATCGAATCAACATGATTTCCCCCAGATTTCAACACAAATGATTTAGAATCCTCCATGCAATAAGGACATGCCAATCTCCCATGTGTGCTCCAGCCAGATAACATGCCGTACGCTGGAAAGTCACTTATTGTCCACATTAATGCAGCCTTCAATTGAAATTCTATTTTCTGGATACATCATAAGAGAGAACCCCATCTGACCATAACAATTTCAGCTCATCAATCAACGGTCTAAGATATATGTCTATATTTTTTCCTAGACTTTTTGGACCCGGAATCAGCAATAAGGAACATATTCTCACGCTTGATACACATGCCTGGCGGAAGGTTATACGGTGTTAGGAATACTGGCCAACATGAGTAAGATGCCACCGAGCCTCCGAATGGATTGAAACCGTCTGTGCATAAACCCAACCGCACGTTGCGTGGATCCCTTGAGAAGTAAGGATGACTACGGCTAAAATGAGCCCCAAGCTTCACCATCAGCAGGATGACTCATTTCACCTTCGTCATACGGACTCTTTCCGCATGCCAAGTCATATGTGCAGCTGTCTTCGAGGACATGAACAACCGCTGCAATCTGGGTGTGATCGGAAAGTACCGCAATGACTTATACGGAACATCCTTCTGCTTTGACTTGTCCCCTCTCTTGGGCTTGAATCTATCATGCTTACAAATACAACATGATGTCTTAACTGTCATCTTTGTAGTACATCATACAGTGATTCAGACATGAATCAATTTTCATAAAACCAAGCCCAGATCATCACCATCTTCTTCGCACGGTAAAAGTCAGCATGTAACCTCTCTGATTGAGGAAGCATGCTCTTGACGAGTAAGAGAAGTCAGTCAAAACAACTCTCGCTCATATGAAATTCAGATTTCAAATTCAGTAGCTGCGACACTGCAGACAACCGTGTATGCTTCTCACAACCATCCCATAATGGCTCATTAGCATCTCGAAGTAACTGATAAAATCTCTCAGCTGTATCATTCAGCACTTCTTCATTTGTTTGATCTTCATGAATATTGAACTCCGGACCAGCAGCATCGACAACCATGTCTACGTACGTACTTGTGGAGGCAAAGTAATTAGCTGGTGCAGACGACTGAATATTCAACTCACCATGAGACGACCATAACTCATAATGGGCAACAAATCCTCTCGTATACAAATGATGCTGTACATCCCATGTCGATATCCACTTTCTGTTCTTACAAGCCGAACATGGCATCGGATGTTACCATTAGATCAACTGCTACTGATGAATTACTCAATGCAAACTCAATAAAACTGTCAATCCATTTTAAACTCCTCGGTCACAACTCCATTCACTATTCCATGGTACATCCATGACCGATTCTCATAAGACATTTTCCTACACAGATTAAATGTCATGTCACGAGTTAAAATCCACACACCTCACATCATTCGAGTAAGTCAAAATGAATAGGTAGGATATATATTAAGATTATCACTTTTACCATCTGTGATATTTGATCGCATCAGATGACCATTTACTATGTGTTTGTATTATTTGCTGAAAATTTCGACAGCATCTCCCCACACCTCTCCGATATACCAAAAAATA